>NRSZ01000071.1:0-13976 GCA_002901185.1 Tolypocladium capitatum | reverse complement strand
GCGAATGCGGCGAATGCGGCGAATGCGGCGAAGCCGGCCATCCCCAATGTCCCGGACTTGATTGCGCAGATCCAGTTCCCCTCCCAGGACGACATCAACAATTCCACGTGCGTGGGAGAGCGACCAGATGCCCCCGTCCGCGTAACAGACGCCCGTCGGGATGCCTACGTGCCGGCCTCCATGTCGTTTTCGCTGCCCGATGAGGACGTCTCCAGGGACGTCTTGCCGTTGACGCCGGCGGCGGCGTCGGAATGGCTACGCCGCTGCAGCCCATCTGCCTCCAACGACGCGACAAACTCGTCAGAAAGCGGTGCCGGCCATTGTGTCGAGTCAACGCATGCCGGATCCGTCTCCGGGACCTATTTCGGCGACTTGCCCACGCAGTCAACCCACGTCGACGCCCCGTGCTTGAACACCTCGTCCTGGCCCTGCGATGAGAGCGAGGCTTTCCAGCTGCCTCACGCCTTCTTCGAGCCGTACGTGAGGCTCTTTTTCGACCGCCTGTATCCCATCTTCCCCGTCCTCGATCGACGATGCGTCATGAGCTTGCTGCACTCGGAAGAGTCGCTGGCACGGCCGATGCCGGGGGGCGCCTATGCGCTCCTGTCTTCCCTCTCGGCGGCAGTCGTCGTGCAGCTGAACGTCGGGGAGCCCCAGTTGGCGGCTGGAGGGTTCGGCGACTCTCCGACGGAGTCCAGTCCAGGTCCCAGTCAGCCTTCATTCTCGGCCCAGTTCTTCGTTTCCCAGTGCCTGCAAGCTCGACAACAGCATGCGTTTATAGAAGGCGCCGATGAGTGGACCGTCCTGACGTCCTTCTTCCTGTTCGCATACTACGGAAACCTGGACCAAAGCCGATCGGCGTGGTACTATCTGCGCGAAGCAATCGGCTTGGCCCAGTCCCTCGGAGTCGATGATGCGAGCTCGTATGTCGGTCTAGATGCGGAGACGCAGCAGCGCCGACGCCGACTGTTTTGGCTGCTCTTTATAACGGAAAGGTTTGGCGGCCCCCCCATGTCTTTGCCGCTGGAAAGACTGAAACGGGTTTCGGAGCTGCACTGACGAACTTGTCTCACCAGAGCCTACGCACTGCAGCACCGCCGACAGGTCATCTTGCGGCCGTCCATGGAGCTTCCCAAAGTGTTTGAGTCGCAGGACCCAAAGCTCATTTACGGATTCGTCACCCTGACAAAGGTTTTCAAAACGATTGACAACGAGTTCATCTCGGCCTGGAGACAACCTCCGGCCGGCGGTGCCCGCGGTTCTGGGCAACCGTGCGAGTCCATGACGAAGCTGCTCAACCAAGAAGACGTCATTGGGTCGTTGTCCCTCTCCGAGATCGACGAGACGCAGAGGTTGGATGTCCTGGTAACACAGCAATGGCTGCGCGTGCTCGTGTGTCAGATGCAGGTCCGGCAGTTCCTCCCCCACGTCCATGCCGATGCCATGGACAGCGCCGCGAGCCACTACGACAACAGGAGGATCCACGAGCAGTACGTACTCGACATATCGAAGAACCTGTTGGGGATTATTTCCAAGGCAAACCCGGTCTCGTTGGAGGCACACGGAATCGGAATGGTGAGCCGATCCACCGAGTCCCTGGACCAGGCATCGGGCCTGATGCTAACCCAACCGACGTTCAGGAACAGAAGATCTCGGACGCCGCCAACTGCCTCTGCGATTTTCTAACCGGCCTGGGAGTCAACGATTTGAACGACACGGGCTTCTTTTGCGTGCCAGATCTGCTGCACAACTTCATGATGTTCCTGTCGGGCTTCCGGGGTCGCGAGTCGCAATACCTTGAACCTCTGGCACAGAAGGCAACCACCGTCTTGGCTGCCAGAATCCGGCCGTCGTTTCCTCTCATGATTATGGACGAGGCGGACGAGGCGCCCCTAGAAATCGAAAACTAGATGAAGGCACACCAGCGTGTGCGGATGGAACGCGGCAGCAAGCGGTCGTATCGGTTAGTATAGCGATAATGGACTGCCAGGCTCGATATCTGACGTCAAGGTACAGCCCCGCCGCCTGCTCGAGTCTACGTGTTGGCCCATCAGGACGCAAGTTGAAGGCGGCGGTTCCTTGGTCGGATGTGAGGTCTGGCATCGCAGCAACGTCTCAAGGGTTTGGGGTTGAACCGTACCCATGCTTCTGCGACCCCAAGCACCACCCACAGCATAACCACAAATGATAGAAAAGTCTGCCCGCGTCCTGCCCGAGCTACAACAGCTCCAAACCAACCGTCCTAGCCTGCAGAGCCGTGCTACGCCAACGGGCGGCGGTTGCACGAGACTTGCGGATGGCACGCCTTGTTTCGGCACGGTTACCGGACGCAGCCCATCTACGTTGGCAAGTTGTCGAGCGAGAGCAGAGCCGGGAGAGGCGGCGAGGACGGCCCCGTTCATGACAGATGCGTAATAATTAGTCGTAGAGAAAAAAGGGCCGTTTGACTCGTCGAGAGCGGGCGATACGAATGGAGAATGCCATCGAACCGCCCTCAGCGGGAGACCCACCTTGATTTTTCGTCGCTCAAACCCCTCATCGAGTCGATCCGTCGTCACAGCATCTCGGCAGACGCATCCTTTCTTCGCTGCCGATAGACAACTGCAACGGCAGAGCCACTCGCCATGCAGCTTGACGCCGGGACCCGTAAGCCCTTTGCGCGCCAGCCCCGCGAGTCGCAACGGCCTCGACTGACCCGTGCGATGCGCCTTGCGAAGCCCAGTACATGACGAGCGACCCGACCTCGTTCGCCAGCAACTCGGTCCGCCAGCGATGGCCCATCATTATTGTAAGAGGCGCCGTCATGGTGTCGACACCGGACGAACCCCGTCTGCTGACGCGACCCCCCCGACAGACTGGTGCCGTCGACGACGTCTACAGGGCCGTCTCCAAGACGCACGATCCGGAGAAGCAGGCCGAGGGCAAGAAGATTATCGAGCAGCTCGGCAACCTCAAGTATGAGGTTCAGCACGACCGCAAGCTCTCGTAGGGCCTCTGTTCGCATGCCCGACCCCAGACCGATACTGATGGCGCCCTGCAGCCCCATTGCCGACGATGGCTACCCCGACGAGGTTGCAGCCTACAACAAGGAGATTGCGGACCTCGGAAACCCCAGCTGGCTGCATGTCCCCTGGCTGTTCTCCGAGTGCTACATGTACAGGTGGGCTTTGCAGAGGCCGACCTCTCCCCCATCAGACGGCATGGCCTGACATCAACCAGGCGCATCAGCTCCTTCTTCCAGCCCACCAAGCACTGGAAGAACTACGACGTCTTTGCCCGCCAAAAGACTGACTCCTTCCGGGGCTCGCGCAACGCTGTGCTGGAGCTGGCCTCCCGCTACAAGGAGCTCGTGGAGCAGCTCCGCGCCGACAAGGACGTCACCCACGACGACGAGGCCGAGAAGCTGCTCTTCGCCGAGTTCTTCGACATCTGCCTCTGGGGCAACGCCACTGACCTGTCCCTCCTGACGAGCCTCACCTACGAGGACATCCAGCAGCTTCAGGGCAGTGCCGCTCGCAAGGCTGCCGAGAAGAACATCCTGGTCAACGACCTCCCTGCCTCGTACGAGATTCTGCACAAGGCTCGCGCCGAGGGCCAGAAGGAGCGTCGCGTCGACTTCGTCCTCGACAACGCCGGCTTCGAGCTCTACGTCGACCTCGCCCTGGCCGGCTTCCTGCTCTCCTCTGGCCTCGCCACCCAGGTTATCCTCCGCCCCAAGTCCATACCGTGGTTCGTCTCCGACGTCCTGCCCGGCGACTTTTCCGCGCTCCTCAACGCCATCTCCAACCCCAAGGCCTTCTTCGAGACCCAAACCGAGGATGAGCAGCTCCAGGGCAAGACCCCCGAGCCCGTGTCCGACAAGGAGGTTCAGGACCTTGTCTTTGTCTTCCAGGAGTGGGCCAACCTCCACGTCGAGGGCCGGCTGATTATGCGCCCGAACCGCTACTGGACCGCCGGTGGCAGCTTCTGGCGACTCCCCCACCAGGCCCCTGAGCTCTACGAGGACCTCCGGGGCGCCGAACTCGTCATCTTCAAGGGCGACCTCAACTACCGAAAGCTCACCGGTGACGTGTGTTCCCCTCGGGTATACTGTTATGCATAGGCAACGCTGACAAGCCCCAGGCTCGCTGGGATCCCACTACTCCTTTCCAAGAGGCCCTAGGTCCCATGGGCAAGGGATCTGGCGTCAACGTCCTGTCTCTGCGCACCTGCAAGGCTGATGTTGTTGTCGGGCTGCCCGCGGGCAAGGACGAGGAGCTGAAGAAGACGGAAGGCGGCGGTGGTGACAGCGGCGCCCGGACATGGGCGTGGCACGGCAAGTGGGCCGTCGTGTGCCTGTCTCAAAGGTCATAGAGGGACTTTATCTAGACGGAAGGATTTACTCGATATGTTGACGATAGATGCTGGATTATAGAATCGGATGCGACAAATCCCTTGGGTGGATGGGAAAGAAACCGCCCGTCGTTTAAAGCTGCAGCTGTCCATGTCGATTTCGATTTCGTCTACGGATAAAGTCATGCTACCAACCGCTTCTATTCGTTCGTGTCTGCGCCCACCGTCTCAAAATCATATCTGAAATAACATATTCTGAAAGACCGGACAAGAATTGAAAAGTTTGCTCAAGGTCTCCTCGGCATTTTCCACGTCGCCACAATCCCGCACCCGGCTCTACCGCTTCACGGCCCTGAACTTGGCCCCATACGAAGGCGGGCTCGTGTACGACGGGGGGTCCGCCGGCGGCGTGTCATAGGAAGGAGGCTCATAGGAAGGAGGCTCAAAGGAGGGAATCGTCTCGGTCGGCGAGGACGGGTTCGTCTGGTACGTTTCGTCGGCGTCCTTGCTCGTCGTGCGGAGCGTCGTTGGCGTCGAGTTGGGTGCTGGTGCGGATGTGTTGCTTATGGCGTCGGCGTTGGATTCGTAAGAGTTGCTCGAGGTGGGATGGACACCTGAGCCTGGCGACCTGGTTGGCGGTGAGGCGGTTGGGAAGCTGTACCCGCCAGAGATGGGCGTCAGGACCTGGCTTGGGTGCATGGTGCTGTGCACGCTTGACCCCTTGCCAGTCGCCGACGTAACACTCGAGGCACCGGATATACCAGATGGACGGTGTCCAGTCTCGCGGGAAGTCGTCGCGGCGGATCTGCTTGTCTTGGCTGACGACCGGGCAGTGAGGACAATGCTCGTCAGAGAACTGGTTCCAACCCTCGACGTGGTGCAGGGGGCGGACGAGTTGGTCAGGACGTAGGAGCCGTGCCCGTACGAGGGGCGGCACGGCATCTTGTGCGAGTGATGCGCCGTGGTGACGGGCAGGGCAGAAGAGTCATTGTCGCTGTAAGACGTGGTCTGCGCCCCGGACGACGAGGCGGCTCCGGACGTGCGCTCCGGGACGGTCACCACGGCCGTCCCGGTGTCGTCCGCGGTTGAGGCTCTTGTGCCTGGGGTCTTGGAAACAGACGCAGGCTGGCATCCGTAGGGGCTCGTGCAGGGTCCCTGGGACGTGGGATACACGGACGTGGGGAACCCGCTGACCACCACGCTGCTGCCGGAGCGGCTCTCCGGGCGAGAAGCCGCCCACGTCGACGGCACGGGGCGGTATGCAGAGGATTCCGGCGAGGAGGTGGGAACGCCGCCGGACCCATGGGCCGTGCTCTCACGCGAAGCCGCCGCCTGAGAAGACGCCGCCCCAGGGGCGCTGTACGACGACAGCGTCGCCGCGCCCGAGGACCGGCACGAGAACGCCGTCGAGGTGCAGTCCCTCACGGTGGAATAGCACGCCGACGCGCACACGGCCACCGTCTCCGTGACGGTGACGGCCGTGTACGTGGCGCCGATCAACGGGGCCCTGCGCGGCGTTTAGCGACCGACGAGCGCGCTCCGGAGAGCAGAGTGGACGCGGCAACGTACCCGAGGCCCAGCAGGGCAAGGCGAGTGGCGGGATTCACCATGGCGAGGGGGGTTTTCAGAGACGGAGTCCGGTGGAGGGTGTAAACGAGCGACGAGCTGAGGCTTTGTTCTTCTGCTCCGTCTGTCCTGGTTGAAGCGTTCCCGGCCGTCTGCCTTTATAGCCAGCCAGCGCTCTTTGCGCACTCACCCAAAACGCATCGCTCGCACAAGCTTAATATCTATTGAGGTTCTCCTGGGCCTGTCTTGTCCTGTATCACCGCCGCCGCCCGTATTCCCGTCGGGCCGACCGTCCTAGCACGTTGCCTCAGCCCCCATGCCATGCCACATCCCGATGAGCCATGCCGCTCGATGCCCTGCGTTTGCTGACCTCGGCTGCTGTGGCGTAGCTTGCAGACGCCATGGGAAGATGCGCCAAGGGCACAGGCAAAGGCCCGTCGTCGACTGGGCGGGAGCACAGGAGCACCAGCCCCGGGTGACACGGCGGTGGACGCTGCATGGCAGGGAACGCGGGACGGTCAGCGGCAAGACACCGTCGGTGGCGGCTTTCGCAGCGCAGGTTCCAGGAACAATCGTCCCATTGTGTCGTTGGTGACCCCGTGAACGACGCTGTGCTGGGCGGCGTGCCGTTGAGACAAGCAGCCCACTCACATCATCGTCGGGTCTCACGAGCGACTCACGGCTGCGAGCCCTTGGATAAACGAGGCCGTGGTATCTGGCAAATGCTTGTCTCGGGAGCGCGTGCAACGCTCCCACGCTGCTCAGGGGGCGAATGCAGGTACCCGAGGTACCCGTCCCAGCTGGGCTGGCCGTGTCCCAGCATGGCACGGGGCGAAGGATCTCCAGATCCCAGAGCGTTGGCCGATTGCACCTCTAGAGCCACGGAGTCAGATCGGCAAACATCTAACCGACCGCTGTGAGACCTGCCTCTCGGCCCCGGGTGCTCCGTCGAGGTCCCTCGGTCATGCCCACCACCGATCGTGGCAGAGAGTCAGCCCAACACGCGCGTGCCTACCAGCCATGCAGGGTTTCGGCGTCGTAATTTCCACTCGCGGTCGCGGATAGACGATAATTCCAAGTCAGTGCTACAGGCGTACGACAGGTGGCAGGAGAGGGGGCAATCCCTGAACGCGGACATGTAGCTGCTAAACTTGGTCCATGACACGAAAAAGGTAGATTAAAGTTGGTGCGACGGGGGCGTTTGTATCATCCGAGACGAGCAATCCCGCTTAGAGTCTGGCGCCACTGTTGCACAACGCTGCTGATCGGCGAGACCACTGGCTTCTCCGACAGAAAGCGGTGCTCAGCGTGAAAGGTGAAGAAGCGGTAAAGGAGGCCCTCGATTAAGAAAGAGGAGTGCTGATGGCCGTTTCCGGCAGAAGCAACAGTACCGATGCTGGAGCGGCCATATGGGTAGGACCGTAGAGTTCATGCACATGCGCTCGTGGGACTCTGGCTTGATTCATTTGTTGGGGTGACAACCGCGGGTGCGAGGGGAGCACTTGGATCGAAGCCCTCGCGGCCTTGAAGGCGTCGTCGCAGCCGCCCCGGAACCTGGCCACGGCCGTCTTCTCGTCGATGGCCTTCTAAATGTTGTCGACGTAGGTAGCCTTGCCGTTCAGGTACTGTCGCAAACGTCAGTCGGGCGGTACACCTCATGGACTCGGGGGGCTGCAAGCCTCGCCTGTAGGTAGTAGGCATTCCTACATGTCAACCCGAAGACGGGCACCTCGCCTCCGACGACGGGGTCCTGGTCCTTTGTCGTCACGATCCGGAGCGCCTCGCCGTCCCTGACGAGCCACCCCCACCCGCTGCCCTACAGGCCCAGCAGGGCCTTTGCGAACGCGCCCTTGAACTCGTCGGGGCCGACGCGGCGGCGGCGTACGCCTCGAGCGCGTTGTTGAGGAGGGCGTGGCAAGATATGGCGCCTTGAGCCTGGATCCGCACCGCACCACGATCCAGCCGAGGCAGTGACTTGATATCAACCTTGCACCACTGCCATGGTGACGTGTAAGCAGCAATGAGGCAGGTCGCGGATAATCGTCGGTCTGCTGTTGTATTAATGGCGTGTCCGCCATTCGGAGCATTCATTCCCTCTCAAACCTGCTCGCCCGAGTTGCCGACTAGACTATATTCGGAGCATTCCCCCTCAAACCTGCTCCGGGTTGCCCCCTGGACTTATGCACGAGGCATACATGTCCGCCCGTTTTCTCTCCCGCATGCCCTCGGTTATCACGACTCACGACTCACGAGCCTCAGCAACTCCATCTGGACGGACATGTGCGGCCCCCAAGACACAGGCCGGCCGCGAGGAGGCGCGCTGGTCGCCCTCGGCCCTCCCAGCACCATCATCAGCGCCGGCTCGCAAGACATGCACATCCTCCGCGGCGACCTCGTCTTCCACACGCCCGGCAGCCCCGGCACCCTCGCGGCCACGCATGCTCGACTCACCCCTGGCGCGGCCTGTGGCAACATGGCCGACCTCGGCACCATCCGCGTCGTCATCCAGTGAGTGCTTGAGTACCGCCATTCTTGTTCCCGGCGTCCAGTTGTTTCTGACCCCGGCGCAAGCTCCAGCGGCGACCTGACGAAGACCGCAAGCGAGTGTGGCCAGTTCCGCCAGTTCGCGTTGCCGGGCGCCTCCGCGGCGGCCTTTGTCGAGCTCCCGCTGGAGCAGCCGCTGTCGCTCGAGGTCGGCGGCGGCGGCATCATCGGCCGGCGGGTGTCGCTGTGCTCGCGCCCCGCCTCTGGGCAGGAGTTTGTGGTGGCCGAGGGCATCGTCGGCTTCAACTTTGTCGAGCCATCGAGCGCCGCGCTGCAATAGCGCTGTAGCCTCCGAGCCATCAAGGTGTGCACCGCAGTCGATTCCGCGCATGTCTTGCCGCCGCGCCGTTCAGCCTCAGCCCAGTTGAGCGGGCATTGGCCGCCTCAGTTGTATGGCCACCCACGCCCTCAAGGGGGGATCACCATCTCCTCATCGCCCGCGCCATTGGGCCACTTCTCGCACGTCCGGAGCAGATCCCTCGCCCCCATCGTCTTGCACTTCACCCCCATGCCCTCCCCGCCGCGGAGGTAAAACGCAACGCCCCTCGAGAACTTCCTGCCCACGCTCTTGAGCGCCTCCCTCATGCGCTCGAACGCGAGCACGAGAACCTCCAGGTCCTTGCGCAGTGACGCGTCCCGGTGCGCAGGCCCGTCAGCGGGCGGCGACGGCGTCGCGGACGCAGAAGACGGGCACAGGTACTCAACCACGAGCACCCTGCAACACATGAACAGCAGACTCGTGATGTGGGCGTTTGCAGCAAAGCTGGTCGACGCCCTGGATGCCTGGGCGATCATGATCACTGTACCGCGGGCAGCCGCGACGCAATGAGGCCAGTGTGTCGCCATGGAGCTCGCTCCCTCGAGCGATTCGCCGTCCTTCAATGGTCTGTGGTGTAGGAGGATGGTGTTAACGCTCATGACGATGTTGAGCCACACAACACGTGGAAATTCCTGGTAGTCTGCAGCCGACAGATCCGTCGCAGAAAGAGGGAGCATGAGCCGAATCCTCACAAGATGGGAGATTAGGTCGTCCAAAAGGTGGTCCTGTTGGCCGTAGTCAAAGTCAGGAGAGTAGAGCACCTCGCCGATGCGGCCCAGCAGCATGTAGGCTAGAACCAGGCATTGGAGAATATTCCCCGAGCTCCGGCGATACTGCGCCTGGACTGCGGATATGAGCTGGTCCATGTCCAGAGCAAACCGGGGCATCGGCTCAGACAAGGGGTCTTCCTCCGGGTCCGCCGCTTGAAAGTAGTGGTCAGCCATGGGCAGGTTGACCCTGAGCTGCCTGTCGTCGACGGCATGTGTGAGCCCAACCGGGAAGCACAGGCCACGATCGAAAATAAAGAGCATCCAGACCACCCGCCTGCTCTCTTCCCTCTCAATCCAGCCATCGCCAGGGCTCGACCCCAGAGCGGGCATGGTCAAGCGCGCCGGCCCGTCGGACTGGCTGTACCCGATCGCGACGGCCTTCCTCCACGCCTCGCCGAGCATGAGCCAGGAGGTAGAAAAGTCGGTCTCAATAATGGCCTGGTACATGACCAGAATCGCAGCCTGCAGCGTCTGCAGAGCGTGGCGGGGTGAGTGCATGGACTGCGACAGCTGTGCCTTTGCTTCGGTGAGCCACTCGGCCTGCCGTTGCTGTAGCTGACGATCTGGATGAGCGCCGGCAGATACGGCGCAAATGGCAAACAGCAGGACAGACGAGTCTTGGTATACCCCCTTGGCCTTGATACTGTTGAGGAAGCTCGACTTGTGGATGACGGGCAGGTACGGATAGAGCGTCTCGAAGTATATGTCGATGAGCTCCAACAGTCGCGGCAGTGGAGGCAAAGACACCTCGTCGTCGCGAGGTTTCCCATCTCTGGGTGACGCGGAGTTTTGAGGAGTCGGCAAGCCGTAGGAATCGGATGAAGCGAAATCCAACGACCCGTCTCGGAGAGCCTCGGCGACAGGTGGCGTCCACTGCTGTTCGCCCGGCATGTTTGGCCACTGGAGCAGATTAGGGCCACCCGGGTCTGGTTCAAGCCCAAAGAGACCACTTGTGTTTTCCCCCAGCAAGTCCCATCCTTGAGGGTCATGGAGCGTCGGCAGCCAGCCGATATCACCTACCGCGCCGGAGAGGTCAGGGCCAGACGGCGCATAAAAACACTGGTATCCCCTCCTGGCGCACGACGAGCACGACGGACGCCCACCCTGCAGCCGCGTTGGTTGAGATGCATGAGAAGAGGGCGGCGCAACAACTTACATCGCATTTCTTCTTCCGAGATCGACAGCCGGCACAGACATTGTGCGGCTTGGCCGGAACCGACATGGTGGTCTGTGGTTGAATCGAATGAAGGTGGTGGGGGAGTGGCAAGTTGGAGTCAGCAAATCGTCACGTGCGGACTTGCACAGAAAATACCGGAGCAAACTACGTAATCATGATGAACGTCTAATTGGACAAGTGCAACACCCGTTCGGCGTAATGGCCCATAGGACAGCGTAGAGACCGAAGGCTATCAAGAAAAGAGAAGGCTGTCTTTGCCATCACCAACCAGGCGACCTCCATTCGTCTCCACCACGCCCCCGGTCGTGAACGTGTCCTTCATGCAATAAATGTAGGCCTCGGCCGCTTCCTCCGGCCTGCCAACGGTTCCGGTAATGCCCTCCTTGCGAAGACTCTCCAGCACGTCCGGCAGCCGCTCCTTGGGAATGCTGTCGAAGAGCTCCGTGTGCACGGCTCCGAGCTGCACGCAGTTGACGCGGAGGGGCGCGAGGCTGATGGCGAAGCCGCGGCAGAGACCTTCGACGGCGCCTCCCGTGCCAGCAACCACGGCCCAATCCGGGCCTGGACGCCACGTGTTGGTCCCGCCGGTGATGGTAAAGGAGCTGCGGACGCCGGCGTTGACGTACTTGGGTAGGTGCTTGGCCAGTATGATGGTGCTGGTGTGCCGCACCATTCCCGTCTTGTGGATGCTTTCCACGGTCGCGTTCGCCAGCGGAATCACGCCGACGGCATCTCCGGCCGTGAAAACGACATGGTCGAGCTTGCCGCCCTTGGTGGCGAACTCGAGCAGCTGGATGACGTTGCTTTCGATCGTGTCGGGCTGGGACAGATCGCAAGTCTTGCCCACGATAACATCGGTGGAGGTGCCGATTGCCTTGGCATGGGCCTGGAGACGGGCCACAGCTTTGTCGAGCTTGGTCTGGTTGGAGCTGCTGACGACGACATGTGCGCCATGCTCGACGGCCGCCTCCGCCACGCAAAAGCCGACGCCGGTCGAGCCGCCGAGGACAAGGACACGATGGCCCTGCAGCTTGTTCAGGTACTTGTGTGCGGTTCCGGCAGCCATTGTGAAGACGGGGTGCTGCTGACAATCCGGGTGGAAATACCTCAATGAGTTATGCGTCAAGCGAATAGATAAAAGAAAAAGCCGAGTTGCTGTCTGGTCAATCTGTCGCGAAGAACGATGCCGTTTTATAAGACAGCGTGCATCGCGGCGGCGTGCTCCGAACTTCCTGGCGGCGCCGGGTGGGGCAGCGCCGCTAGCGTCGGCGACGCCAGCTAGCGGCGCCGACTCCAGGCCCCACCAGCCACATTGAGGGCGGAGGCTCAACCGAGTGCCGACATTAATAATAACAAGCAGTCGACTTGTTCCGTGGGCCGGAGGATGAGCAAATGGTCGTAGGAACGGCATCCGCTGACCAATCTTGCGCTGGTGCTTCCCGTAATTTCCGCTCAGGTGCGACTCCTCAAAGGCGGCCTGGAAGAACTTGCACGAGCTGGGGACGGACACGATGATGCCGCGCCGGGCACATACCACGTCAAACTGGAGGGTTTTGTCAGTAAAGATTCCAAAGCGACGGGGTGCGACCCGCAGTGTTGTTGGCAACAAAGATAACCCGCCTGATGCTCCTCCGTAGAAGTCTTCAGGATTTACCGTCGATGATGTCCGCTGTCAACGCAAGGCCGGAAGAAGCGAAGCTCTATTCCACTCTCATGCAGAAGCCAAGCAAAGCCGGAAGCTGCTTGCTCGGACACTTGTCGTGTTCCCTCCGCTTCGCAAAGCTTGCGGCTTTACTTACAAAATACCCATGCCAACGTAAGCTTTTGGCATAGGCGCAAGCAAAGCTTAAGTTGAGTGCTTCACGACGCCTGCGTTGCCCTACGCTGCCCTGCAATCCCTTCGGTGACTGAAGCCCACGGAGGGTATCGATGCATGATACATGACGGCCAACACTCGGCATGACACGGCATGGCACGACGAATGGCCAGGCGGGAATCTTATCGCGACCCGCGGCCGAGAGCGGATAGTCCCGCAACTTTAATGCCTCTGCTTAAAGAAGCAAAGCTAGGAAGTACGAGGAGAAGCTGCTTGCTCCGCCACCGTGATCCTCTTCAACTTCGCTTAATCAGCACGGCCCACAGCCCGGCCACGCGATGATTCGGCGCAACCAGAGAAGCACAGCGCAGCAGCCAACCACTGCTCGCGATGTGAACGCAGAGCGAACCGGGGCTACCTCTGTGGCACGTTCGCTGAATCAATCCATCGTCTTGCCCTCTTCTCCGGCGCCTCCCCACGCCTCCGAGAGTCCTCCCCCAGATGCTGCGATAACACCAGGGGAACCAAGCTGCTGCGCCACGGCCCGTCGACGATGCCCTTCGTTGCCAACACGCCAGAGTCCCTCCTCGGCCGCTCCGACTCCCGAGACCCGAGCTCGACCTGCCGCGGCATAACCTCGAGCGGACGGCCGTGCCGGCGACCCATCGCGCGGGCGGCGGCAGCACCGGCATCCCTCCTCCCGCCTGGCCGGCGGCGCGCGAAACCCGACCCCGCCGACGAGAGCCTGTACTGCTGGCAGCACAAGGAGCAGGCCAGCCTCTCGACCCAGTCCAGTCCCGGGCCCAGGGCACGCGCCCGGCCCATACCAGAGGAGCGGTCGAGCCTGGACACGCTGGCGGACAGGCTGGGTTTGCTCAACTTGCAAGAGGGCGCAAAGGAGGAGCGGCATGCCCCTGCAAGGGTGGAGAATGGGGCCGTCGGCAGGACGCAGCGTCCGGCAAAGATGTCGAGGCCGAAGCCAAAACAGAAGCTCCAGTGCTGCTGCTGCTTCTCCGTCCCGATAGACGAGGTTCACGAATCGGGCCCTCCGAGGCCGCAACCGCGGCCAAGACCTGTCCAACAGGCCGCCTCTGCCTCCGTCCCCAGCGTTGCGAAGCCACGGAGGCAGCAGCAGCATCGGCGTATGCCTGGATTGGACGCGTCCCCCGGCAGAAATTCGCACCCGTCGAAAGAATCCGACGCGTCTCAGACGGCCCGGTTCAGAGACCTGATCCCGGACACGGTAGACACGGCCACGGCCTCGGCGCTGCTGGCCGAGCTGTCTCGGCCGTACGCAGACGCAGAGGAAGCAGGCTACATATACATGTTCTGGCTCACACCGGCGTCCAAGCAGGTCGCTCCGCCCGTCGACGCCGCGCGGTGCCTCCTCGCGCCTCCATCGCCGGCGCGCGGCGCCGCGGCCGCGCGGTCGCGGCGGGCGAGCGACGTCAT
>NRSZ01000546.1:0-11946 GCA_002901185.1 Tolypocladium capitatum | reverse complement strand
GACCCCGAGAGACCTGCGAGTGCAATCTCGAGGCCGGGCAAGCAGTCCGCGCTTCCACGCAGCCCCGTGTTCGCAGTGTTCCTTGGGACCCCAAAGTTCACTCCATCAAACTACATTTCTGTCAATTGAACTCACTGTGGCAAAGTAGTGGAGGCCTGCTGCAGACTCTTTCATCATGCTCTGGACGTCCCCTTCCTCCTCGATGAAGCCATAGTGCTGTCCAAAGCTGATGTTTGCTGCGAAATGCCAGGAGACTGCTTTCCATTAGCGATAGCAGCTTGATGTAGTTGATCCGGGCCGTTACAGTAGGACAGCCAGTCCTCCATCATGCACACACGCTCATCCACATCACGGTTCGCGAATCTTGTCCCCAGTTTATTGGTAAACTTGGATGGTATCATCCATTACGGGCTCCAGCTCGAGCACGTTGCTCAGACTCCAGAGTGCCTTAATCGGCTTCGTATACTTGGCATGGAAAGCTGTATCTGGGGTGTTGAAGATGTTCTGGATTCTTTGCCCGTTGACGATCAGGTCGTTGACGCGATACATATCGCTCTCAAGATTTGGCAAACTCGTCAGTTGGTCATCTGACACGAGCCATGGGCTTTGACCTACCTTTCTCCAGGCAATTTTGCTAGCGTATACAACATTGATCAATGCTGGGTCGTTGAGACTGATGGCATTTGGCCCCACCCGAACCGCTGGACCCAGATCCCGATGCTATTTTCGGACTTTGACGTCGACATCTCCCAGATATGTGAGAAACGCCCTCCATATGTCGGTGAATTTCGCTGCGAACGGCCCTGGGAACGCTCTTAGAGGTGAAAAGAGCAATTCCCAGGTAACCTTGATGGACACGAACAAGGCGGCGGCAGCGATCAACCGCTCTCCGTACAAAGCCAGTATCGCCATTATTCGTCAACGTGGACAGGCTAGGATCTGAATGGGGAGAAAGAGGGGCTGGCAATTGCGAGCGGATCATTTGCCTTGGGCTGCAGCAAAGCAATATGCATGTCCCCTCTTCTTGTACCCGGTTCCAAGTCCGATGGTTCGGCGTCGTTCAACGTAGAGTAGAGTTCAGTGAACCATCTCGGTCCAAATTCTCGTTCTAAGCGTCTAGCAAGCCATTAAAGTGGTGTTGGCTGTCTGTCTGTCAAAATCAGAGTCGAAAATTATTATAACCGTCCCACTCTCGTCGGTCCCGGCGTGGTCCTGATATTAGTGACCCAACCATAACGACTCGAGTTTGGACCTTCATCTGCACCGTGCAAATGAAAAAAAGACCATTGCGGCTAATCTTTGAGGGTCTCCTGAGCAAGCCGGTCATTCACGTCCGGGAGATCCAGTTCGCAGGTTCAGCCCCTTGGCGACATGTCTAATATGTGACAAGTCCCAATGTGCCCTGTCATCAAATCATCAGAATTGGCAAAGCTGTGCGGGCTTCGTGCCTGACAAAATATGCCAAATATAGGGACGACAATCAGTTTCGGGTATTATACTGTTTTTTAGGGTCACCAGAGCACGCCCCCTCGGCGGAACATTGGCCCAGACCTCATCCGACTGCACAGGACCTCACCGGGATTATCGGTTTTGTAGAGCGTAATCGGTGTCGGGGCTTGGTTGGCTGAGATAGCGGGGGACCCGGGCAGGTGTTACTCGACTTTTATACCCCCTAACTAGTATTAACGGGGTGACTGCTGTACGCAAATGTGGAGAAATTGTATGTTTGCGAACTTCTCAAGCAATACGTATCCCAATATTGCCAGATACCTTCGTTTCCAAAGTATCTGATGGCAGAATTACCGGCATCTGCTTTGCCAAATATGCCTGCACACTAATGCACACTGTGAACCCAGCAAACTACATGAAGAGTCTCTTGTTGTTGAGGTTTTCCACGACATCAATCCAAGCAACATGTTTACGACGTTACGGCAGCCACTATCGACTTTAGGGCTTGTTGGTGGTAGGGTGAAAACTTGGAAGGTGCCGGCCGTACCAAAAAGTGATATAACGAAGACAATTCAAATTCTGTTGCGGAAGACCTTAGTGTGTTGGAAGAGAGAGATCCACACACAGCTAGGTGATGAGTTAAAAGAATTCGTAATGATTGATGGTGAGATAATTATTATAATGTCCCCCAGAAATCAACTCCTTGAGTCGGCAAGATACCATCTGGTTGTTGTAGATGGTTCGGTCCGCCGCCCAAAAGACATCGTAATTTATCCAACAATATCGCAATGAACCCACGATCATGCGCTGAGCACTTTCGGTTCATCCGTCTGTAAATTCATCTCCACGAAAACCATCACGGTGCTCAATCAGCAGATGAGTGGTGGAATTGTGTCCATTCCTGCTGGCAAAGTACAGCGGAGTGTCCCCGGCGTGGTCTCTGGAATCGACATCAACACCCTTATTTGATGCGAGTAGCTTGACGACGCCCTCGTGCCCATTCGCGGCAGCATAACACAGCGGTGTTCGTCCGAAATTGTCTTTTGAATCAGCTTCGACCTTGCCCGTATCGAGTAGCAACTCGACAACGGCACTGTATCCAGTACTGGCTGCGAGAGATAGTGGCGTCTGACCGACATTGTCCTTTTGGTCGGCTTCAACGTTCTCGATTGCGAGTAGCAGCTCGACAATGGCTGCGTGACCATTGAGTGCGGCATACGATAGTGGTGCAAGGCCGTCGTTGACAATGTCTTCCTCAATATCATAACTAGGATCTGATATCCGTAAATTGAGCCACATGGTGCGTTTTGTGTTGTGGTCAATGAAATAGGGCCTGCCAGTGTCTGTCAATCGACGTTCCCATCCGGGAAGCAGCTGCAACGAAGGCCCTTTTGAGTTCGGACTTGCACCTTTTGCAAGCAGTACTTTGACAATATTCTGGTGGCCGTGTTCGGCCGCAAACGAAATTGGCGTTCGACCTAAGTGCTCTTTGCTGGTTGCTCCTGGGTCTATATCAACTCCCTTATCAAGTAAGAGGCTGACGATGTCCTCGTGCCCACGTGCAGCAGCCACTGCTAGAGGCGTCAAATTGTCCCGGCCTTTCGAGTTGGCGTCAACACTCCCAGTTGCGAGAAGCAACCCAACTACGGCCCCATGCCCATTTTCAGCGGCCGTGAACAGCGGCGTCCGGCCATCATCATCTTTCGAGTCGGCATCAACACCCTCAGTGGCGAGGAGCAGCGTAACTATGCACTCATGCCCTTGTTCAGCGGCATTGAATAGTGGTGTCTGGCCAATATCATCTTTCAAATCAGCCTCAAACTTTCCCGTGCCAAGCAGAAAGGAAACGGTGGCTCGGCTCCCATTAATGGCGGCAAGGTGCAATGCTGTTTCACCGAGCTTATCCTTGACATCAGTCTCAGCTTTTCCTACGTTGAACAGCAACTCGACAATATCTTGGTGTCCGTAGCTGGCAGCAGCCGATAATGGTGTTCGGCCCATGTTGTCTTGCAAATTGACATCGATTCCACGTGTTGCAAGCAGTAGCTCCACAACTGCCTGATGGCCACCTTTGGCGGCATACAACAGTGGCGTCGGACCATGCTTGTCCGTCGGCTCGGCCTCGTCGCTGGATTGTTCTACGTTTGGGTAAGTCCACGTAGTTCTTCGCGCCCTATGATCAACGAAGTAGATGCGACCGGCTTCCGTTGACCGACGCTCCCATCCCGGTGGCAATGAATGCTCTTGAGAGTTGGCCTGGGCACCTCTTTCGAGAAGTGCTTTGACAATAGTCAGATGGCCATTTTCGGCGGCAAATGAAAGTGGCGTTCTGCCCCTGTTTCCTCTTATAGTAGCCCTGGAATCCACTTCCACTTCTTGAGCAAGCAGTGTTTCCAACACAGCGTCGTGGCCTCTTTCGGCAGCGTGAGACAGCGGCGTTCTCTCGTCGCTATCTGCTGTATCCGCGCCATGGCCTCGCCCGAGAAGGATTCTTACTACTTCAGATAATCCAAAATATGCTGCCAAATGAAGGCCGCTTACCACTCTCGTGGCGTCTTGGCTGTACTGGCAATGCTCTGGGTACAGCTTGGCAACTATGAGAGCTTGAGCCGAGGCAACGACTTTGTGTTCGCACTCTAAAAAGTCTATAAGACCTGGAAAGAGTGATGAAGCTTCGTAAACATGGTGACCCCAGTTGCGTGAAGCATAGTTGTAGAAAGGATGTGACCGCAGGCGTTCCTCAAACACATCATCGGCGCCGCAGAATCCTTCATCAAATGCCTTAAATGAGAGGTAGGCAATGCAGATCGTTGCAATATCGAGTTGCGCATCTGGAAACAGTCCCATTCGCAGCCGTTCAAAGTATTCTTGGGCGGTATAGTGGACTAGTCGAATGGTCTTGCTCTCTTGGTCCACTGTCACTAGCCCTGCGCAAGCAGAGATAATATCCTCAATCTGGGGCATGTTGTCTTCGTCAAGCTCAGGTGCTCCAACTTCTACCGCAAGGGCATGCTGCAGCTCCGTCGTAGTAAGCTGCCTCTTTGCGCAGGTGATCCACGAGAGAACTTGCTTAGCAAGATCCTCCTGGTCTTTGACCTGGCCTTCGATTCGTTCTATAGCATCGTTGTATGCCTCATCGTACGCGTTGGACCCAGTTGCCAAGCTCTTCAAGGCCGTTCGGACAGCTTTGGGCGACCTCTTTCCAATCAGGGAATGTAAATGGAGCTGCGCAAGCAAGAACCTGGCAAAGTCAGCGGAATTCGGCAGGTATAGCTAGTCTCACTTACATGCCATCCACGGCGTTACAGATCTCTGTCTTTATCGTCTCTTGCAACTCCGAGCTTCTAAGCACGAACCCGGGAAGTTGAGACATGTGTCCATCTAAATACTTTCCAACATCTTCATCACTGGCGCGAATCTCCAGCGATGGTTTGTCTTTGAACTTGTCGGTAATCTCCGGGATCATTCTTGAAGTTGTGAATAGGTTTACGCCACAGTTAGCTTGGAGGTCGAAAAGTTCCGTAAGAAGCCGGGTACGGCAGTTCTCCAAATCTTGGCATTCATCAAGAGCATCGATTATGAAGAAAACCTTAGAATACGTGCCGACAACAGATCGGATAGCTTTCGAAAGGTCGGCTAATGACGGCCGTATCCGCTTATCTTTGTGTTGGTCATATAGATTTTTCATCACCTCCAAGCAAGAAGACCGGCTTTGGGCCAGTTGCCGAAGAAGGCTCGCGAGCAAGTCATCGATCCCCTGCTCCCCCTGCCGTCGGAAGTTGAGATAGATGTAGGCGATCCCAACGTCAAAATTGTCTTGAAATCGTTCTCGAACGTCGTCGATTATGATTGATGCAAGAATCGTCTTTCCTGCTCCCGGAATTCCCGGGCAGAATAGCGTCTGCGTATCACCGAGCAGCCACGCTTGGTACTCTTTGGAGTCCAAAAGCCACTGTCCTGTGCCAGACTGCCGTCTGCGGATGAAGTCAGTCTGCTGAGGGGCGTAATCGACCCCTAAAAACCAGTTGAAAATAGCTTTGCGCTCATAAACGGCTTCTCTATCATCCTGATAGCTGTGCAGGAGGTCCAGGCTGGTCTTGATGTCAGTCTGCGATCCGTGCACGCGAGATATGTCGTCCCGTAGAGCCTCAATTAACCCTGCGAGCAGTCTGACGTTCTCTCTCGCGTTCTGTTTCATGTCCTCGAGCAGCTTCCGACAATTGTTGGTCAGTGCCAGGTGCAAGAGGCTCTTCTCGCGATCGATGGCGTCAATAATCTTTTGCACCTCCGCTGCCTCGAATGGCCATTGCAGCGATGCAATCGCCTTCATAAACCCTTGTTTGGGCTCCAACTTGACTCTGACGATGCTCAGTGCAACCCACAGACGGCCCAGAGGTGCTCCGGGAGCCTCGAGGGCTCTAATTGTCTCTGACCATGTCTCGCCTTCCTCCGAATCATCGGATTGATCTTTAAGTTCATAAAGGATCCGAGTGCACGCCCGTATTTCCTCGCGCAGCCGCCTCCGCTCTGTAGTTGCCCCTTTGCATGCGCCGATGAACTCAACGAGCGTGGAGGACAGTTGGAGGATGGCAATGATACTCGCGGCTCCGCTGAGGGGATCCATCTTGAGGCTACGCAGTGTTAGTCAGTAAGCAGGTTCGGTCGAGCATACAGAGTTATCTTGAGGACCTACTTCTAGCTGACGCCCGGCACTAGCAGTACTGGTTTATGACAGAGTCTCGCAGTTGTGTGCCGTATGACGGTGAGAATCAGAGTACAAATTTCGACGCCAAGGTAGTTGGGAAGCCGTGACATGGAAGAAGTCAGGATTAGGATTCGGGCGGGGTAAGTAGTTGGCGGCTTGCTGACTGCGTCAGCCTTGCAGGTGACGGAGGTGACGCTGGCATCGGCATTACAAGGGGACGGCGTTGGGGGCCAATCGTGGCTCGGCGCTGGTTGTATCCCTTTGAGGTTCCCTTTGAGGTTCTACTGAAATCGCTTGTTCAAAAGGGATTGCCTCTCATTTCATCTTGAAGGAGGATCTGACGAAACTGTCTCTCATTCTCGTAATTTATAGACCAGTCAACCCACTCCAAGTAGCTTTTCGGTTTGTAAACTCATTGTAATAGACAACTTTCAAAAGCTCGCACTATCATCAGATGACGTTACAATTTATGTGAATTTGTGACTCACTCACGAACATGAGCACTTGGCTGTGACTCAAACCTGCCGAGCAATTCTTGGGGTAGGCAAAAGTTACGATGCCAATCCCACGGATGTAACTGGCCAGCTGTTCAACGTGTAAATTGCTGAATCAGCTGGCTCTAGAAATACCGGCACGCCAAAAAGGTAGTTGGGCCGCGAAGGACAGTGTGTCTGAAACGCAATCTCATCCATATGTCAGGAGCGTCATCCCTCACAGTTGCCGGCGACACTTGCATTCCGCATACACAGTTTTCACAACAGACACCAATGATTAAGAACCCATGTAGTGTCAAAACAACTTCACATCGTACTTGATGGTGTTGCAACAACGATATCGATGATCCTATCCATGACATGTTGCGAAAGCATGCACCAAAGGAGCCATATATAAGTAAATCGCTTTATAGCGCTACAACTTGGCGCTCTGTGTTGGGCTAACCACGACAATAGAGCTCGATTATCTTGGTGTACGCCTAGATCACCAGCGACAAGGAGTAGGCAGCAAGTCCGGCATCCAGCAGGCGAACAAGCTCGGGATAGAAATCTTCCTTGTTGCCATGGGTGGCAATGCTTTATGCATGTACAAGAATAATGGGTTCAAAATGCTGGATCGGCTTACAGAAGATATCAAGTCGCAGGGTGCAGAAGGCGTGCGAAACAAGTATTGGCGAAGCGTCGTACAGGAGAGTAGAGGGAATCAAACGTTTTATATTCACGGTTTGAACGAAAATTTTAGTCCTCCTCCATTTATATAGCTTCATGTTCCGTGGAAATTGGCCAGGAAGTCGAATAGGTGCTCGATCAATCCTTACGCGGCGTGAACGTGTTCATTACCTACCTCTCTGCTTCATAACATTGCCTTCCAATCATCCCTCCACTACGAATCAACTATCAATCATATCCTGGCGTCAGCTGAATATCATTGTTAATGTGTACGCTCTTTATATTAGTATATAAATAATACAGTTGGACGCGCTGGTTGAAACGCGACTGTCAATATTCGTTTATGCCTCGCCAGCTCTGAAAGTCCGGCGCAAGAGCCAAAGCTATCTCGATTTATTGCAGAACTTCAGGTGTGAAAGGCTAGAAATCATTACCTAATTTTCAGGTCCGTCATAGTCGATTTCGATGGCGACCGCCGATTCATTTCCCCATCCACCGCGACGACGTTGTCAGTCGCCACGCCCTCCAAGCCACCGATTCGCGATAACTACAACATCTGTTGTTGCAACCGGTGTACCGCGGTTTGGTAGATAGCGCGGTGTCCTCAGGCAGGCTATGAACTTAGAAGGTTTGCTCGCAACGGGAATCCTCGCTTCGACATGGCTCGCACGCTCGCACAGGAGACACGCCCCTTATCAAGGACAGCAACATTGGGAAAAGGGATTGTGCGCAAGTACGCAGCAGACGACGGGCCTACTCGAGCATCCTCCGCAGAACTCAACGAGCCCACTTCTCACGGGAGCCCGTCAGATTTTCTATGAAACAAAGCCGAAAACACCGCATCAAAGCATGGGAGTCCGTGAGTCGTACCGATACCTCATCAATCACCATCACCAGCCATTTTCCATCACTTGGTTGGCTTCGCCTGAGTATCCTGATCTTGCGAGGTTTCCCTTGCTCGAGATCGCCGACGTTTCCTCGGCACATCGAAGTCCAGAAATAGCCGCAATCTAGAGGGACTCGACGACGCTTGATTGCGGTTCGAACGCGTCCATTCGAATCGCCAATCACGATGATATCCCCGTTCTCAAGCTTGTCCACTTGGACGTTGCCTATCAGGCTCATTCAACATGAATTCGACATACTTGCCAACTTGACGAAGTTCGGACTGCCCCGTTGTAGAAGTCGACTGGTAGGTAGCCCATCTCGGACAATAAAGTTACTTGCGGCTACGTAATGAGGAAGCTCTCCAAACTCGAACCAGTTACGTTTGCGAACCGATGGCATCAAACATACGCTCGATCAGCTCCACTCGGCAGGATTCTGCGGAAGGGACTTTAGTCCTAGCACCATTATGAAGATGGGTGTATGCTCTCGACTTTAGCGTTGCAGACCGATTAGGAAGTGCATCTCCATCTTTTTCAAGCTGGCCTTCTGACGATGTACAATATACATGTCATACTCGTAACTCTAATTTAGAATCATGTGGTAGATACACACCCTAGGGTGTACTTCGTATATAGAGTTGCATCAATACCCGTATTGTACATAGGCCTAGGGTAACAGGTAGGCGGTGCTCATCACCAACATGGGCACATAGGCTACAACTTACCGCTAGTATCGCCAGTCGGGCTGATGACGGTGCCTTGTTAAACCCTAGATGTGGCGGAAGAGAACATCCGCTCCGGTCCACATGCATTCCTGCGAACAAACTGTGGCATCAAAGCGCTAAGGCCTCAATCAATAGTGCTCCATATCTAGATAGATATTGGGTCATGGTGTGAGGAGGGAGACACGTTCACTCTGCATTATCCACTACGCAATGATTGGACGAACTGACCGGTATAGAAGCGAAACCTGACCTCGAGCAGGCGGTGTATAGTAAAACTTCAGCCCGTCTATAGCGTCCTGAGGACCAAGTAAGATAGCTTTATACGTCTATCGACTAATATGATTCCAACTTCTAGCGGTCAATGCTCGACGATCGAGCTGCTGATGTTGCAACGAAGCCCCATGAGTACTTCGCAGGACGCAGGAGGAGGTTTGTTTCATGATTTGGCTATTGGTTTTGCTGAGATGCCTGGGGCATTGACATGGTCTGGACTCTGAATCCGGTGGCCATCCACCACTGATGAGAGCTGAGGGATACCAGCGTGTCCCAAACTACAACAAAGGCTTTGAGCAATACCCCTATATTAGTAACACCACCAGACATCAGCACATCCCTACATTCAACTAATGATCTTGCTCCTGTCAATGTACCCTTGTCGAATTGGGGTGCTGGGTACTTGGAGCTTCTAGCTCGAAGGGGCGGCTCTGTTGCGCTTGTAACGACGCATTTTCGTTCATCTTCTCGTTCCCAAGACAGGGCGATTCCTGCAGCATGGCGGCCCCCAAAACAGCTCCGCTGGCCTCGTTTGTCGACGCCGGCAGCTCAACCGGTAGAGGAGGCGCGTGAATGCAATGAGGTGATATCGGCGTAACCTGGCATCTGCTGCATCCCAGCGGCGACCTCATGTCACAGTAGGGCACCGCGGCCTGTGATGGAGGCATGGTGCTGTGAGGGCCCGGTGAGAAATTGTGTTCCTGATGGTAAGGCTGTCGTCCATCCATGTGCCGTCCGAGTCCTGCCTGCATCCTCTGTCGTCTCAGCCTTGAAACCCTCTTGAACCAGAAAACCAGCAGTCCCAGGAGGATGATAGCGCCGGCGGTGCTGCCGACGGCGATGCCGGCAATGGCCCCTTTGGATACCTCTCCACTACTTCCAGTATGAACATCGGCCGCTCCACCACCAAACAAGCCAGTCGGCTCGGGCGTTGCACCGGCAGCACGCGTAGGGGTTTCGGCGAGAGAGGAACTTGTACTCTCAGAGCTAGACGTCGATGCACTCAACCGCGTCGACGAGCTGACGGGCATCGGTAGAAACGCAGCCGCGGACTCCTTGTTGTTGCTCAGCGAGGCCGGGCGTAGTGCATCGGGGGAGCAGCCGGCGGTGCGACACGGGTTCTCGGCGCAGCATCCCATAAACGGCGGCACCGAGTAGGCGCAAGCGTACCACAGACTGTTGTTGCTGTTGTCCATACATTCCTGCGGATGGATATTATCGTAAGCGTTCTTGTTAAACGTCGTTGCCCGGAGGCTATCCTGCGGACAGGCACCGTTCTTGGTGTCGCAGGGGTTGATAGTGCAGCAGCCCACGAAGCGTGACGGCTTGTCCTCGCAAACGTAGAACTTGCCGCCGCTGGGACATGCCGCTCCGAGTCGTTGCTCCGGTCCTTCCATTCTGGTTATCGAGGTTATCGATGGACAGATCAGCTCGTCCAGTTTGCTGACGACATGAAGGTGACGGAGTTGCTGACAGCGGATGATCTTGCTGACGGCAAACTGCATACGTGGGTCTCGCCCTTTCAGCCTACCATGGTGGCTTTGTCCCACCCCCTTGGCTTGTATGGCCTTTGTGGGCCTGCCGAGTGCCGGATTCGCAGCTGGGCACGTTGCTGATGATGGCTCGGCCGCCGTGCTTGCCACCGCTGCCCAACATCTGTACATTGCCGCCACGAAGGTCTCGGCAGACGGACCACTAAATGTTCAGATTGACGCAGGGGAGTGGCATTGCTTTGTCTTAAACTTGTCCATAGCGCAATGTTTCAAGTGACAAATCATAACCCCGGTCGTTGAACCTGGCCAGTTCCACTCAACGCGTGGGCCGTCCTCGCCTCCTCGCCTCCTCGCCTCCTCAGCATCCACGAGCAGCGTAATGCACTCAGCTGTCAGCAGCAGGACATCCAACTCCCCCTGCAACTTGTCCGCAGGAGAATTATGAGTTTGCGACGAATAGCTTTTCTGCACGACGTCTTCTATTCCTATATATCCCATCACATGAATGGTCGTTTGCTACCACACCAGCTTTCATCTCAGGTCCCTTGCCGTCTCGGATATCAGTGGGTACCCAAAGAGGTTATACCCAATCTTGAAAAGCCAATCTCACACTGTGCTTGGCACATGCTATTATTGGCAGTCCTTCGGGGTTGCTTATCTATCGCCCGTAATGCTTTTTTTGCTTTTTACTGGCTTCCTCCCCCGTCGCTCGTTCTCTTCACCGTCCCATGATTGCTGGTCGACATCGTCCGCCAGTCCTCCTCATTGTTTTCACGAGGGAACGCTGTTTCTTTGTCCGGAGCTCTCCGGTAAAAACAATTCCTGCAACTCCACGTCGGTTTACTCAACCGGAGAATGGTCGTCGTCCTGAAGCGCATGATGGATCTCCTCGTCCTTGGACACCTGCAATGTGGATATTCTGTTGTCGATGCTGGCACAAGCCATGATACGGACGAGATGCGTGGTGTCATGGGACTGCGGGTTCGCGATGCCTGTTGTCTGTTCCCAGACTGAGGAGGCTCTCGTGGCATTGAGGTGGTTTGCAGTCCAGTCATTGGAGGAATTGCCTCTTACAGACCGAAATTCTGATGGCACAACGCGAGTGGACATGGGTGTACTCAATATTGAGGTGCCGAAGTAAGAGTTCGAGTTCTGGGAGCGAAGTGTTTGAGATCCCGGACCGCTGAGATGGTGGAAAGGAGGACAAGGTGTGGCTCGAGGGAAGGGATGTTGGTCGCTGCAGTGCAGCGG
>NRSZ01001271.1:0-11627 GCA_002901185.1 Tolypocladium capitatum | reverse complement strand
TCCGCGATACTAGACTCGTCGAGGGAAAATTTGGCCTTGATCTCCTTGACTAGTTGGCGAGTGGAATACTCTGGGTTCGAGTTGAGAAGCTTCGTGGTGATCCTAGCGATGATGTTCGGTTCGACCGTCTCTCTAATCTATGCTCGGATGGTTAGCTCTTTAGCCTCTCTCGTAGCGTGGGCCGTAAGCTCTTCTTCCTGTTCCTGAGCGTATGATTTCTGGAATGCTCGAATGTTTTTGAAGTCTGCTTCTTCCTTTAGGAACATCAACTCGAATTTTTCCTTCGCCTGCTCGAGTGTCATCTTCTGTGGAGCTGTTGTAATATCATTTGGCTGCTCGGGTTGATCCGGGTTGATCATATCCCACAGCTTCCTGACGCGCGCATATCTCTCGAGTGTGTTAATCCAGGTGGTCCATTAGTCTGTGGTGTCGAGCCTCTGGATCCCAGGCAGGTTTTCGGAGAGATCTTTGGTTATATTCATTGTAAGCTCGACGGCGAGGTTACACACGGTAGGGTAGGACTTTTATCTTGTAGATAAAAAGGACGAATTGACGATAGGCTTGGCGAAGTGGAAGTTACTGGCGATTGAATCCACCCGGGCTCATAACTGTCGCACTAAAAAATGTGACGCCACACCTCGTGTACAGCATAATCCTCCTTATAACTTGACATATACGGAGTATATTTCCACACATAACAACCTAAGCCTTGGGCATACAATGCCATCCTCCCATGGCATCACGACTTGTATGCTCCCTTGAGTCTCGGAAACAAGGCCACTCCAGCCCCATGGTATATCTCAGCCCTCGTCTTCGCATCAAACCCGTGCTCCTCGATAACGCGAGTAAAATACTCGATGGTCGCCAGAGGTGCGTTCGGAAAGTCGCTGCCAAACAAGATATGCCCCGGCTTGGCAAACTTGCAGAGCGTATCGAGCACGAGGTGGCTCCCAGACAGCGCCAGGTCAAAGTAGAAGCGCTTGGCATCCTCCACAATCTCGTCCTTGGTCTTGTCGACCCTGTAGGGAGTGTCGACGACCATGGTCATGCGGTGGATGAGGTACGGCAACGTGCCACCCGCATGCGACAGGACGATCTTGCAGTCGGGGAACTCGCGCAGGTTGTTGGCCATGATGAGGTCCATGGCCGCGCGCGTCGTCTCGTGGGGATAGTCGTACATGGGCAGGGGCGAGTGCACGTTGACCAGGTTGGTGTCGACGGGGTGCGTCGGGTGCACAAACACGACGGCCTTTCGCCGGTTGAGCTCTGCCCAGATGGGCTTGAAGTCCTTGTGGCCGAGGTAGTGGTGGCCTTTGCCATAGCGCGTGAACAGGATAATGCCGTCTGCCTGGAGGACGTCGAAGGAGTAGCGGATTTCCTCGAGACAGAGCGCGGTATCGAGAAGCGAGCCCACGTTGACGAAGAAGCCGTACTTGGACGGATCCTCGTCGCGGATCTTGGCGCAGTATTCGTTGAGCTGCCGGGCCAGCTTGGCCGACGCCTCGGCGTCCTTGAGGATGGATGCGCCAGGGGCGGTGACGGAGAAGATGGCGGTGCCGATGCCGATGGAGCTGCAGAGAGCGTTGTCGGCCTCCAAGGTCCAGCTGGGAGTGTGCCAGCCAGACGGATCACCGCCGCACGCCTCCAGCGCTAATACATGGTGTAAGCAGGCAGTGCGCGGCCACAGTCGGCTTGGGAGTCAGTCTCACCCGCAGTCAACCCCGGGGGGTAGATGTGGTGGTGGACATCGATCTTGGCCATGGTGCGTTCTTGGGCTGATTCCGTGCGGGTGTCACAATGATAGACAAGCTCAGGAGTGGCGACGATTACGGGTGTGATGCAGCCGGTTCACGAGACGCCGGTTCACGAGACGCCGGTTCACGAGACGAGACGAGCCCTTATATAGCTTCTGCCGGGCCTCGCGTGCGGCCTATCAATCCGCGACGGCATCCGCGACACGGGCTGCTACGTGTGACTTGGAGGTGATTTGCTGCCCTGGCGAATGAAAATTAGTCCGATAGTTGCAAGGCCGACGTAAGTCCGGCCATCGTTCCGTGCGGAGCATTTAACGGTGAGATTCCCGGGCCAATTCGCCCACGGCTCGGACGGGCGCGCCGACAACTGCCGACGACGGACCAGCCGTTTCCCGGCCTGCCATGCGGAGAACCCGGCCGTCAGCCAGGGCTGGCCATGCTCATGCTGTAATCCGTGCCTCAATGGGCGCTCACGGGCCGGGACGCAAGAAACGCGCAGCACGTCCGCTTCCGGCAGTTAAACTGAGCAACGTGTCTAGCGGCGCAGGTCCACGGCCTGGTTTTGCTGGCTGAGCTCGCGTTGGCAAACTGACGCCCTCCGACATCAAAAAGACCAAGCAGGTGGTCGGTTCTACGCGCCAGGGTCAACCCTGAAGCCCCGTGGGGACTGATCCGGCAGGATTATTACTCGTGCTCCCCGACCCCGGCCGTCCCGGCCGTCCGGCTCCGCGAGGCGGCACAAGTCCCGGCTGTCCCGCTGACTTGGTGAGATTTCACGAACGCCGACTAAGAGTACGGATGCCCCAGGGCTAATTCGGATTCGGATTCGGATTTTATTTCGCCCGGAGGTGGCGGACGACCAGAGGCCTCGAAAGGCGGCGCGTTCCGCATTGGCATCCTGGTCATCCCCAGAGTAGCATCATGGCCGCGGCGAGCAAGCTGATCCCGTTGTCGAACAGCACCGGCCACAAGCCCAGCTCCGCTCGCAAGCTCACCCCGTGCCGCCTTGTTCTCTCCCTCTTCGTCGCCCTCTTCTTCCTCGGCACCCTCCACGGGCCAGTCACTCATTGCTTCCGCCGCGCCTCCGACCATGTCTGCCAGAAGCTCATGTCGGTCGAGCAGAGGGCTCACCGGATCCTTGCCCATAACCCTTTGATTGGTACCTCTGCCGCCTGCTGGTGGTTCGCGACCTCCCGTTCCCTGATGGCTGACGCGTATCGTGACAGACGGCCATATTGACCTTGCCGTTGTCTTGCGCTACGTATATGGTAATCGCATTGACAATGCCGACTTCATGGAGGCGTTTGAGAACGGGACGGTCCCCGGACAGGTGGACCTGCTTCGGCTCAGACAGGGCCAGGCCGGTGGTGCTTTTTGGAGTGTCTATGCGCCGTGCCCCAAGGATGCCTTCTCGAAGACGCAACTTGCTCCAAGTAAGCCGTGCACATTGTCGTCCACTCTTGCGGCGCGGTGCGGCCGAGCGTGGCTGACCTCGAGCAAAACCAGTCGTCCAGTACACGCTCGACCAGATCGATGTCATGACCAGGGTCTTCGACGCCTTTCCCCGTGACTTTGCGCAGAAGCCCGACAGCGCCAGCGCTCTTCGTGCCTTCAACGAGGGCAAGATCATCTCTCCCATGGGAATCGAGGGCCTCCACCAGATTGGAAACTCGGCCGCCAACCTGAGGCTCTTCCGCCGTCTCGGAGTCCGGTACGCGACCCTCACGCATAACTGCCACAACATGTATGCCGATGCCGCTGTCCTCCAGAACCCCCTAGCCAAGGCGAGGCCCTACTGGGGAGGCGTGAGCAGCGACGGGCGCAAGATGGTCCATGAGATGAACCGCATCGGCATCATCGTTGATATTTCTCATGTCAGGTACGAACTACTCGTAGTTGCGCCCCACGCGCCATCGATTGGTGCGACTCTTTCGCAGTGCTGACAAGCTCGCACCCGTTCAGCGAAGATACCATGATCCATGTCCTGGGCGGCAAGGACGAATGGGAGGGTTCCAGGGCGCCTGTCATCTTCTCCCACAGCTCTGCCTGGAGCATCTGCCCCCATCCTCGCAACGTCAAGGACCACGTCCTCGAGCTCGTCAAGAGGCGCAACTCGCTAGTCATGGTCAACATCAACCCTGGTTTCATCTCGTGCAAGAACGTCGGCAATGAAAACGGCCTTCCCGAGACCGACTATGAACACTCCAACCTCGACCAGATCGTCAAGCACATCATGCACATTGGAGACCTCGTTGGCTACGACCACGTTGGCATCGGCACCGACTTTGACGGTATCGAGTATGTGCCCGATGGCTTCCGGGACGTGACCAACTACCCGGACCTAGTGGCTGCCCTCCTGAAAACCGGTGTCAGCGACTCCGACGCGGCCAAGGTGGTCAGTCGCAATCTGCTTCGCGTGTGGAGAGAGGTCGACGCCGTGTCAGCCAGGATGAAGGCAGAGGGCGCGCCTGTGTTGGAGGATGAGATTTCCGCATAAATATTGTCTTCTTGGCGCAAGGTATGACGATTAGAGAGATCTATCCAAGACTGAATAATCCATTTAGCCCATACCATACTCGTACAATTTCCCATTATACATGTTTCCTGTACAACGCACCCTGCGAGCGCCCTGATTGTGTCCCAAAAGTCTATAATAGTCTAATCGCTTTGTTGATCTATCTGCGAAACCCACAAAGTATAGCCAGCATGTGTTGGGTGATGGAAAGGTTGTCGAGATGGAGGGTTGTGCCCCTTTAGTCCACCGGCTGATGCGGTTGAGCTTGCTGGCTCTCGCCGTCTGTGCCCTCGTCCGCTGCCGCGCACCCGTAGACCCATGGAGTGCCGTCTCCCGCGATACGACATAATGTCCTTGAGTCTCCGGATGTCCTCTTGCACTACCCTCCGTGCGTCTGTCTCGATGGTCTCTGGGGCCATGCTGAGTTCAGATTTCGCTCAAGTCTTTAACGTTTCTGATGCTTTTACGGTGAGAGCGGAGGAACATATGTGCCAGCTCGACTCGCTGTTAGACGTCAACGCCGACAGTTTCAAGGCAGCAAATGCAAGGCAGGCGGCCCCGTGTATATCAAGTCCTATACGGGATCATTGCTGTGGAGAGCCTTCCCCAAGGGCGAACGGGCAAGATCGATCCAAATGCGGTTCACAATTCCTTTCGGCGACCCGAACAACGACTGAGCTCGACTTCAGCAATACAACATACGATGACTGGGAAGTCGCACTTCTATCCGGCACTCAAGACCGGTTCTTCTACACGAAAGATTCATGGATCTGGGCGGCACTCACTCGCCGCCGTGACAGTTTCCAGTCGTTGAAAACAGCTCGGTGCCAGCGCCGGCCCCCGAAACATCTTGCTCAGCAAGTCAATTGGTGACCTGATAGCGAGGTGCAGGCAGGCGCGCCTGCAAGACGAGCCTAGCGTTTCTACCAGAGCGCCTCGGCAGGGAATGTGACGAAGACTCAGCGCGCTCTCCTATATGCGAGCGAAGGGTACTGTGGTGCAAGCATCATCCTTCTTGTTTCCGACATACACAATCCCAGCACTTAGACAAGCTTGGAGGACCGTTGTCGAGTCTGAGGCTATATTTCGAATGAAGTTCGACTCTCTCCAGAACTTGCAAACCGTTGCTGAGAGCACGGGCTCTTACAGTATAGCAATGCTTTCTCGAGCGATACGTTCGTCGATTACTCCAAGGACACGGTGCTCGACATTTTCGAGAAGACTGTTCGAGAGTATCCCCAACTGCGAGCTATAGAAAAGGGAGATGACTTTGTGACATACGAACAACTGGACTTGACAAGTACCAAGGGATCTTTGCCATGGACTCCTTTTTCCGCTTACCAGAAATGGCAAGCTCGATTACAAGGTGCTCATCAACGACAACAGCAGGAGCCACCAGGGTCTGCCTCCAGATGATTCGATCACGCTCACAGAGACTGAGGAATCGATCGCAAAGGTGTGGCGGACTTTGCTTAACCTTGAGGAGGCGCAAGTTCTGCCTTCGCTATCAACTTAGGAGGCAATTCCTTGAGGCAACTCGCCCTAGCGGCTCGCCTGAGCACCATCTGCGGCTTCCGCATTCCCGTGAAGGTCGTGCTTGAGTGCGAAGCCTTGAGCGACCTTGCTCCAATAGATGTGCTCAGGGAGAGTCAGGTTCGGCAAACTATCACCGGTCGACATGAGCTCGGACCTATCGACCTGTCCCCTGCCGAGTACGAGTGGTGGCTCAAGTATCAAGTTTCGTCTCCCACTGTCGCTGCTAGCTTCAGTGTTGCGTTCACCTGCTCCTTGTCGGAACAAGTCGATAGCGGCAGACTTGCCAATGCATGGTCTACAGTCATCGCCCGACGCAAGATCCTCTCTAGTCGTTTCTTAATGGACGGCAGAGGCCGGCCCTTCCGGGGGGTATCTTCCGTGTCGCCAACAGCACAAGTAGTCCCAGAGATTGACATTGTCCGGATACTTGGCGGCTCCTTTGACTTGGCTAGCGAGGAACTCATTCGGATTCAGGTCTCAGCGTCCACGTTGGTTGCTGTTGTATCCCACATCTTATGCGATCTTACTACACTTCGAACACTGCTCAACGAAACTGCATTCATCTACAAGAGCTTGGCCGGACTGCCCCCTGCCAAAACGTTTGTCCTACATGGAAACATCTTCCGACGAGCCGTGCCAAGCGGACTTGGATTTCTGGTCTAGCTACCTAGAAGGCTCACCAAGGCAAACGGTAAAGACGACAACCACGGACTTGTCCGGTTCTTCACAGATCGCACCAGTTCCATCAATCTATTCCAGAAGATTTTGCAGCCCGGTACTCCGCATCGCTCTACCACGTAATCCTGTTAGGAACCGCACTTACGCTGCAGTCGTTCACAAGGACATCCGACATAGTCTTGGGGACGCCCTTTATCAACCGGCCGAATGACCAAGAAAGCAACACCGTTGGCCTATTCCTGCAACCGCTCCCTTTCCGCCTTAATCTGCCAAACACTGGTCTTGATGGAAGCAGTGAAGACAACATGGACATCTCTTCTATTGTGGAGCGCACAAAAACCTCTTTCCGAGGGATGCTCAGCCATGCAACCCCATGGCATCAGATGCTCCGCCACCTAGACCTGGACTTCCAACGAGATGGCGCGCCACTTCCGATTTTCGACACAGTGGTCACGCTCCATGATTACCGCGTGACACCGCCCATCTTCTCTATAATGATGGTGCTGGTTCCTCCGAGTTCCCCTACACGACCAGTTCCAAGTTCAAAATGCTCCTTGAATACACGGCGAGCCATAACGGAAAAGTCTCGCTGTGGATAGAATACAGCACGCAGAAGTATTCCGCAGAAACGGTTATGAGGCTAAACGATGGATTGTTGAAGTAATTTGGTACCATGTGCGATGCTTCCTCTGTACATGCTGTGAGGGGCGCCGTCTCAGAGGCGTTGGATGGATCAGACACTTTACTCAGAGGATCCTGGGCTACAGGTAGTTTACTTCGCGGAAATTCTAGCCAGTACAAGAATATTTAGCCTACACGCCAATGTAGGTGATGATCGCAAGGGGCTAGTATAAGCCTAGATGACTTGAAAATGGGACCGAACGACGACTGTAAGGCACATGGTAGAAGCGAGAGACGATCACACCTCCCCTCTAGAACCAATTCCCAGTCGTGCCAAACCAGCGAAGTTGTAGTCGGAAAGTACCCGCCGACGACGAAGACAATCGAGAATGAAGCCGAGATCATGTATTGCAGATCCCTGACGAGATCAGAGGCAATGCGTCGTGTTGGGGTCCAGAAGTGGAGTATGCAATGCATTCGACACTACGAATTACTATTCCCAGGATATATACTAATGTAAAATTGCCGACTACAAGCAACGCGTCCAACGCTGTATGCGACTAGATGATGCGCTACGATCCGAGATATGCTACTTTCAATGGCGTATATATTAACGAAAAAGTCGAATTTTACTTAGAGAGAGTCGGCGGCGGCGAGACGATAGAGAGCCAGGCCAGGTAGTCTGAATAGCCTCGATTCTTCACCGCGCATTCGGCTCTCAGGCTTGTCCAGCCTTTTCTTAGCCAAGCTTGTGCGTCAGACACTGACAAGTTAGAGATGTTGATTGCCTTGATCATCGTGGGCGAGATAAGAATAGCATTGTCCGACGCTCTGTAATATTGACGGCCACGATGTAACCTCCTGCTACGCACTTTTGTATTTCGTTCGTCGTTTGACGGAGCAGGAATTGTTCATAACCTGGAATAGTTCCGATGTCTCCTAATATCGCACGATGCCTCTATTTGTCTGTAGGCGCGCAAGTTCCTTATCCCAGCTACGTCTATGGCGTGTGTTCGGCTTTCTCGCACTCTGCTGCTCAATGCCTCCCTTTCTGAGCCCTTGTCACAGCAACTCGAGCTCATGCATTGGTTATCATGGTGCGGGTTCCTTAGTGTCCTAGGAAGTTGAGGGTTTGATCTAAATATGCCGTTTCTAAGCTCCCGGTGTTCCACAGATGTAAACTGCACTGGTACGCCAACAGCGCATCGCTTTTTGAGCAAAGGCACTGATGAGCTTCGTCCATGAACCGGAAGCACTCATCACCGCATCACAGCTCCACAACCGGAAGATGTACCAGGGCTCATGCCCACGGGATCAACAGCCAGCTTCATAGCGACCGCTTTCATTACTTCTCCTGGAACACGTTCACCGTGCGGCTTGCAGCCGCGTCAGCTCGGCCGCGGACATCTCCATGCAGTCCATAACTGCTACCATGCCGTGTCATTGTTATGCAGCTTTGCTCGCACTTGCCATGCAGAAGAGGGAAACGCCGACTCCAAGCCCCTTCCCATACAAGAAATATCCCACAGGGGCCACTTCCAGCTTCACGTGTTCTCAGGTCTCACCGGCTGATGCCTAGCGTTTTCAGTCTCTCACACGACGGCATCTTGAACCCGTCCGCCTTGGCCATCTTGTCTGGGTCCTGGTAAAACCAGCCCATGGCGTCGTCCCGCAGCCGCTGCTTGTGCACCAGCTCGTTGTCGCACTCGTTGCGCAGATGCCGCACCAGGTTGACCTCGGCCGTGCGGTCCAGCTGGCTCAGCTTGGATTTCGTGTACGCCGTGATGTCGGCCGGGTCGATGAAGTACTGCACGTTGAGGTTGGGCGTGGTGCGGCCCTCGGTGTACGGATGCAGCGGGTTGTCGAAAACCATGCGCGGCGTGGCCGACGTCGACGACGAGCCTCCCGAGAAGAGCGAGGAGATCAGAGGCAGGATAAAGAAGAAGAGGATGGGCAGGAGGCCGAGGAGGTTCTGCAAGCCGCCGCCCTGTTCCTGCTGGCCGGGCTGCGCCTCTCGCGGACGCCGCCGTGGCCGGGCACCGCCAAACTGGTGTACGCGGATCCCAGGGCCGCCTCCAAAGTTGAAGACAAACTGTGGGCCTGTACCGAACGCAAGTCAGCCAAATCTCCTTTTCTTTAGGGGGGGGCACTTGAAACTAAAAATGATGGTCTTCTCACCTCCAAATTGTCCCCCGCCAAAGCCTCCGCCGCCGCCACCGAAGAACCGCGCAAACATCTCCTCCGGACTCAGCTCCTCCTCCCACATGCTGCCGCCGCCGCCGCCGCCGCGCATGCCGCCCGACGGTTGCCGCGAGGCAAAGCCCGAGAAGGGGTTCTGCGCCTGCGCGCTCGCGAACCTGCTGTCCGGGTCGGTGCCGAACCTGTCAAACTTGTCCCGCTTCTCCTTATCGCCCAGGATGCCAAACGCGCGGCTGACCATCTTGAAGGCCTCGTCGGCGTGCTCATGGCCATTCTTGTCCGGGTGGGTCAGCAGCGACTGTTTCCGGTAGGCCTTTTTGATGTCCGAGTCTGTGCATGTCGTCTTGACGCTCTCGAGGCCAAGGATGTCGTAGAAGGCGGTCGCGTCGCATCTTCGGATTCGCAGGACAGCCTCCTTTTGCTCTGATGTGAATGTGCGCCCCTGGTTCCCCTGCTTGTGGTCACGGGACCGAGCCGACGAGTCGCCCGTGCTGGCGCCGGAGGCGGTTGCGCTCGGCATCGGAAAGCGACTGGGGATGGCGAGGTGCTAGCAGCTGAAGCGCATGAAGGTGCTTCTGGGTATTAAATAATGGGCGCCGTAGCGTGGGAGGCTCGAATGGACGGCGTAGCCCAATATAATAGGGGTCGTAGTCGGTCGAGGTCGAGTCGGAAGGGGCGGACAGCGTGCGAGTCGATGGCGGCAGGATTCAGGGCGCAGCCAGGGGAACGAAATGGCGATTATCTTTCAGATGATCGTGATGCGAGCAAACGGCTTGTCTCGCGAGATGGAATGCAATAGATGGAGCTTGGAGGAGCCGTCGTCAAGTCGTCAGCCTTGCAAACTGGACAGAGGATGCTCACTGCACGTCGAAATCGCGCCAGAAGCACGCTAGCCACAGTGCCCTGAACGACTCGAGTAGTGCCACGTGATTGCTCATGCGACGATGAACATCCTACCCTATACCATCCATATCGTTCTCACGATGATGGATGCCAATTTCTGGCTTTTCTCTTTTCTTTTTCTATTTGGTATCAATTATTTTGAGTCGTATCTTAATTGGAAGAATACTCGCTATAGGCCTCGGTGAGTCCCCTGTTGCACTTGACTTCGAGATGCCTTATATGGACTGGCCAGACCAGACCAAGAAGTCGAAGTCGTTCCACGTTGATGTAGTCATTTCACCCGATAAACGTCCCAGAAACACGAAAACGAATGCAAAATCCGGCAAACCCCCATTTCACGAACAAGGTTAATTAATTAATTGAATAAATTTTATGTTCTTACCTGAAAGCGTGCAGACCGCAACAAGGTGAAGTTGCAAGGTCACGTGACACGGTTTTAACTAGGAACTTATTCAATCCATTGTAGCCTTAACTCGTGATTCCGTTCCGAACTCCTCGACATCCACAGCGACAATGCAGCCAACCCGCCTGCTGCTCAAGCGCTCAGTGTGGAAAGGTACGTGCCCTTACTCCAACCCCCCGATCTCTGCTAACAATCCTTCTCTCCCAGGTCCGCACCTTGTCCCGTAAGAACCTACCCAACCCATCCGCACCACCACCCGCCTGCCTCTAACCCGCCGCCGAATAGACTCCCCATCGTGTTTCCCAAGAAGCAGGGCGACAAGGTGCCTCCCGTGCGCACACAGGCCCGCGCTGCGACCATCCTACCCAACTTCGTGGGGCTCAAGTTTGAGATCCACAACGGCAAGGACTACCATCAGGTTACCATCACCGAGGACATGGTCGGGCACAAGCTGGGGGAGTTTTCGCCGTGCGTGCCCCATTGGCTGCTGTATCTGCGGTGTTTATGCTGACTCGAGAGGAAACAGGACGCGGAAACCGAACATCTGGGCCAGAAAGTAAAAGATACGGGACGACTGACGAGGAGGAGCATCTGAGGCCATGCGATGGCTCGCGCCGTATGCCCTTGTGCAAAGCCTGTACCAACATCAACCATAATGATCACACGGCACGGTTATAGAAGTCGCTGTTTTGGGGTATTATCAAGTATCAACCGTATCAACCGTGACTGGTGCCGCCATCCTGAGCAGCAGACACCATCCGAAACGCCGCCTGCGCAATATCAAAGATTGTAGACCATATCAACGCCATGCATGCGACCGAAATCGCCATGCATACCATGCCCCCAAGAAGTCGCACAGCCAGAGGAGCATCGCATGCATCAGCGGTAAAACTCGCTCCTCTTGACATTAACGCCATACTCCCCCACCGCCATGCCCAGGTCCTCCATTGTCAGCACCGTCCTGTTCTGGCTGCCGCCCTGCCCGCCGCCCCCGTACCCCGGCCGCTGAATACCCAGC
>NRSZ01001270.1:0-51150 GCA_002901185.1 Tolypocladium capitatum | reverse complement strand
TCGAGCCCGTAAGCTGTTCGACTCGAACTAGCAACCTTCAGTCTCTGGCCTCCAACCAGGTGAATATTCTGCGTGCCCGATGATGACCAGCAGTCGAGTTACCACGACATGGAAACCATCAGCTGCGTGAGGCAATGAGCTGTCCATCGACGTGCATGGTACACATCTCGCCGTGACTTGTTATACCAGGTCAGCCAACGGCGCAAAACGCGCCCGCCGATTCGCCGGTTGCTGGCCTCATCCTCGGTTCTCCATTGACTTCTTACATCCTATTATCTAGCTAAGCAGAGAGCGAGTTCCGACAGTCGTACCGTCTCGTACGGCGCAATCCTGTGTGACCGCATGCCTTGCGAGAAGTAGCTCTTGAGTGTCTCTGGTTGGCTAATGCTGTTTCCGCGTATTTGATTGGCTAGGATGTCATGCTCGCGGGGTCGGCCAAGGTAGTCTGGCAGCTCACAGAGCTTGTTTGGCCTCTTGCGCCGTCTGAGCTTCTGTTCACTCCCCTCACGAGTCTCTTGCCCTGCGACAAGCATTGATAAGTTGACCACGTTTCTCTTCCTCGGAGCTCGTGCTGCGACGGTTATACGCCATGGCCTCGCGACAATATCAAGGCCAAGCAGCACCAGCACCAGCACCAGCGCCAGCGCCAGCACCAGCACCTCAGCAGCCCTGGACGCCCTCGTCGTGGCGCTCAAGGCCCATCAAGCAGTCGCCCGCCTACCCGGACCAGGAGAAGCTCTCCAAGGCCGTCGACGCCCTCTCCCGCCTGCCGCCCCTCGTCCACCCCAATGAGATCCTCGCGCTCAAGGCTCACCTGCGCGATGTCGCCCGAGGCGAGGCCTTCCTCCTGCAGGGCGGCGACTGCGCCGAGCTCTTTGACTACTGCGAACAGGGCGCCATCGAGTCCAAGATCAAGTTGCTGTTGCAGATGAGCGTCGTCCTCATCTGGGGCACCAACAAGCCCGTCGTCCGCATCGGCCGCATGGCTGGCCAGTACGCAAAGCCCCGCTCCAGCCCGACCGAGATTGTCCAGGGCAAGGAGATTCCCAGCTTCAGGGGCGACATCCTCAACGGCTACCACGTCGACGAGCGGGATATTGACCCCAACCGTCTGCTCAAGTGAGTCCCTCGTGAGAAGCTGACTACGCCTCGGGCATGCTCACAGACACCAGGGCCTACCACTTCTCCGCCGCCACCCTCAACTACGTCCGCACCGCCATCGCCTCTGGCATCGCCGACCTGCACCGGCCCCTCGACTGGGGCCTCGGCCACGTCAAGGACCCCGTCCTCAAGAAAAAGTACTCGGCCATCGCCGGCAGCATCCAGCAAACCCTCCGCTTCCTGCAGGTCATCAACGCCCGTCCCGGCGAGCTAGAGACGGTCGAGCTCTTCACCAGCCACGAGGGTCTCCTCCTCGAGTACGAGCAGCCCATGACGAGGTTGCTCGAGAAGCTCCCCCCCGCTGCCGCACCTCCGCCCGGCAGCAGAACTCCGGGCCGTCGGCCGCCCCTGGCGGATGGAGCTGGCGCAGCAGCCAAGCAGGAGTACTACGACACATCGGCGCACTTCATCTGGATCGGCGACCGGACGCGCCAGCTGGACCACGCCCACGTCGAGTTCTTCCGCGGCATCGCCAACCCCATCGGCATCAAGGTCGGCCCCAGCACGCCCACGACGGACCTCCTGGACCTCCTGCGCACCCTCAACCCGAGCCGTGAGCCCGGTAAGATTACTCTCATCACGCGCTACGGCGCCAGCAAGGTCGGCGAGCTCCTCCCGCAGCACATCCGCGCTGTCGAGGACTCCGAGTACCGCCGCTGCGTCGTCTGGCAGTGCGACCCCATGCACGGCAACACCCTCTCCACGCCCTCGGGCATCAAGACGCGTCGCTTCAACGACATCTACCGCGAGCTGCAGGAGTCGCTGCGCATCCACAAGGAGCAGGGCAGCTACCTTGGCGGCGTCCACCTTGAGCTCACCGGCGACGCCGTGACCGAGTGCCTGGGCGGCAGCGAGGGCCTGGACGAGGATGACCTGTCTACAAACTACACGTCGTTCTGCGACCCCCGCCTCAACGAGAAGCAGGCGCTCGAACTGGCATTCCTCGTTGCGGACCACTTTTCTCAGGAGCAGAAGCTGGAGGCGGCATGAGGGGGCATCGGTACAATTGGCAATCCCCAAAAGATAGAATAAGAAAAGTAGCTTCAGGAGAGAACGCTGCAACCGGCGTTCTACCTTTGCTCTTGTATATAAACGGTTTTGTGGACACGCCACGGGCAAGGAACGAGGGCTCGCTCACTCAGCCAACTTTGCTCCACCATGCACACGGTGTCACAACGTTTGATGAGATTTGGGACGGCAATGGCATCTTGTATATGTAGCTCTCGTTGTCGCACGAAGCCATGACGGAAATTGGAATCCCACCAAAAAGAGCATTGCAATTGGTTCGGGTTCAATGCTCGAATGAGAGTCTCCAGGTCAGTTCACTCCGTGTACCTACATGGGCAGAGGGTCACACCTCTTGGGTGGGCATAATGACTTATTCGTCTCACTTGTGCCCTCTCTGTTAGAGCAACTGCTCGTTCACGACGGCCACGGACTAATTCAACTTCTCAAAAGTCCTGCGGGAGGAGTGGATGGTTTCTGCACTCCTCTATGACGGTCATGGGCCAAGCCTTAAGACAGCCAAATCGTCTGCGCACCCTCAAAGGCGTCGCCCTTTTCCAGCTTCTGCCACCCCTGGACGCTACCCGCCTCGACACACACCATGTTCTTGTAGCCGTCCTTGGGCGTAAAGTCAGACATGCCCTCGGCCTTGTCGGTCCAGGGGTTCCACACGACCACCTGGTCGAGGTTGTCCCGCACGATGCGGAAGCTGGGTTTGCCGCCGTCGGAGATGACGACAGGGTGCCCGGGGCCTTTGGTCGGGGTGTATACGCGGTCCGTCTCGCCGGAGAAGGTGACGGGCGACGAAGCCTGCGTCTTAGCCTTCATGCCGTCGGCTTTGTCGCTGTAAGGGGAGTCCTCGAGGCCGGTGACTTGGACGGAAGAGACGTCCTGTCGCCTATTAATACGTGCCTCTTCACGACATGATGGAGATAAAATGACAAGGAGTAATGCTGTACCTTGACCCTAAAGTACGTGTGCAGGAGTGTTTGAATCTCGAAAGGCTCATCGCCTTCATTGGTAACCACCAACGTCGTGTTCAGGCTACCGTACTCGAGAGTGACGCTATACAGAAGGCCAAAATTGTATGGCCAAAGAATCCGGGTAGCCTCGTCGATGTTGTCGGACGAGAGGCCAAAGTCGAGCTTGACGCTCGAGCTGGAGCCCTCGCTGGTGGACTTGCCGAGGAACTCCCACCTAGCAGTGCGGGCGAAGCCGTGCTGGAGGAGCTTAGATGTGGCTTCGTGGTTGGGGTCGGGAGGGCCGAAAATCTGCAAGGCCATCATCAGTTCACGTCCACACTCCGATGGTCGTTGCTGCGCCAGTAAGGCAGAGAGAGATATACCGGGAAGACGATGGGGATGCCTCCACGCACGCCCTTGGAGCCATCGAGCTTGGAGCCTTCACTCAACCACAGCTTCTCGTCGCCAGCACCATCCTTCCAGCTCAGAACCGTGGCGCCAAAAAGCAGCACCTCGACGCTCTCCCCCGTGGGCAGTGTGGCCGTGACGCGCGAGTTGCCGTGCGAGATGGTGACTTGCGCCTGCGGGGGTAGCCCAGGCGTCGCAGCCAGGGCCGAAGGCTTGTTTGGTCTGTCAACCATCGTTGTGTCTTGTGTATTTGATATGCGATTTCGCGAGGGGCTTTTCAAAGCCTCCGGACGTCGTCGGAAGTTTGCGCGGATGGAGAGTCGTGAGCAGATGGCTGCTCAAGGTGGGTCGGCGCGGATAATGGATCGGATCGTGGAGGAAGGAGAAAAACTGCTGTAGCAAGTCGCGAAGAAGGAGAAAATGAAGGAAGATGGGGTGGGATGGACGGAGTCGGGTCCTGGAGGCGAGCCATGGCGGGGTAGAGAGGGGGACAGTTGGGACCTCGCCTCTCCTCACCTCTCCTCACCTCACCTCTCCTCACCTTTCTTCACCTCACCTCTCCTCACCTTTCATCACCTCACCTCTCCTCACCTTTCCTCACCTCTCCTCACCTTTCCTCACCTCACCTCACCTCAGTGATGAGCCACCATGCGCAAGTGTTTCAAGTCATCAACCACTTAGCCGTCAATGTGAGGCTAAGTGCAAATGCCTTTCACAACGGCTTCCAAGTTTTCCAAAAGCCAGTTTCTAGGCCAGACGGAATTTATAATGACGAGCGCGTTAACCACGTGGTTCTTATACCGCGCCTGTTCCAGACAGAGACTGCGCAAATCGACTCGGCCGCATCCCAACAAGCACGAGTTGCAGCGCGTCACAATTTAATCAGAAGAGTCAGCTGGCAAGTCTACGAGAGGAAACAGAGAGTGTGATTTCTAACCCCGTCTAGTCTATCGCCTCCCCTATCTGTACCATATATCCCAATCCCGCAGATGGGAAAACATTAAAACGGTTTTCGATGCTTGCTCGCCCTTTCCGCCCTCTTTGGGCTCACCGGATCTAAAATAACTGAATCTATCATCCTCTCCAAACTCGCTTGCCGTCGTCTTTATACAATTCATCTTTTTCTTTGGGGTGTCGTTTGCTTCCAGATTCAGATTATGCGAGATTTCATAGCAGAGAAATGCAAAAAGAAAAAGAAAGGAAATAAACGTGACGGAGCTAGCTCGGCTGAGCTCACTTCTGAGGCCTGCGCTGGATTTCCTCGTCCGCTTTGGTGAACATGCCGTTGTCGGCGTCGGCACTGGTGTCGGTGAGGCTTCCATTGCGGTGCTTCGCGTCAGCCTTCTCGTCGACCTCGTCGAGTGTTATGAGCAGTTCGCCGTTCTTGCCATAGCGCCGCGGCTCGATCCTGGCCTGATGGACGACGGTGAAGGCTCCTTTCCAGCCCGAAACGTGTTGGAATATGTTGTCCATCTCTTCGAGCGATCGGTATGCCGTCTCAGGGAAGAAGAAGTAGACCGACGGGACCATGAATGCATTGATGACGGCGAAGATGATGTAAGTCTGGTATCCGATGTTCGCGAAGGCGACGGGCGTGATCATGACAACCTGTTTGTTTTCAACATGTTAGCCGCGTGAACCAAGCTCAAGAGTGCGCCACTCGCTCGCGGGGAAACCACGCCGAGGATGAGTGCAAGACTTACCAAAAAGTTAAAGATCCAGTTGGACGAAGTAGACAGGGCATTTGCGGGAGCGCGGGTGCGCAAGGGCGTGATCTCGGCCGGGTACAACCAGGTCATACCGAGCCAGCCAACGGCAAAGAAGGTATTGAAGACGAACAGGAAGACGATGCCGGCAATCTGGAATGGCTTATCGTTCTTGGAGTTGACTCCAGCCAGAATGGCCATGGTAGCGGCCTGGCCCACGGCGCCGAAGAGCATGAGCTTGCGACGGCCGACGCGTTCGACAAGGAAGACGGCAGGCCATGAAGCTATGAAGTATTCGGTGCCGTTGAGAGCAGCGAGCAGGCGAGACATGAATGGTGACATACCGAGATCCGAATAGATCTTGGCGGCGTAGTAGGTGATGAGGTTGATACCCGAAATCTGTTGGAACATCTGGTTGACGTAGGCAATAATGGTACGATGCAGGGTGCGGTTCTTGTCGCGGGCGAACAGGTCGGCGTAGGTGCCCTTGCTCATCTCCTCGACCGTCGCCTTGATCAGGCGGAACTCGTTGTCGACGTACTTGTCACCCTGGTCAACGTCGGCGATGGCGGCAATGACCTCGCGCGCCTCGTCCTCACGGCCCTTGAGAATGAGCCAGCGAGGCGACTCGGGCAGGCCGAGGACAAAGGCCAGGATGAAGAAACAGAAGACGACCTGGAAGGCCAGCGGGAAGCGCCACGCGACGGATCCAGGCGCAAACGACAGGCCCAGGTCGATCCAGTAGGAAATCATGATGCCGCCGGTAATGAGGGCACCCTCTATCATGACCAGCTTGCCGCGGTTATGGGCCGAGCATGTCTCCGACTGCCACATGGGGACCGTGGACGTGTTGGCGCCGTTTCCGAGACCAGTGATGATACGACCGATGATGAAGTGCTCGAGGGTGAAGGCAGACGCCTGGAGAGCGGCGCCGACGACCATGATGGCAGTGCCGAGGAAGATGATGCGCCTGCGGCCGAGGGGGTTGCCGATGAAGATTGTGATGACGGCGCCGATGAAGCAGCCCAGGTTGTACGATGCCACGGCGATGCCCTGGTGCGTAGACCGATGGGACTTTTCGGACGAAGAAAGGGCCGGGTCCTGGTCGTTGATGGCAGGGAACTGGCTGAAGAAGATGGGCAGCGTCAAGATGCCGCCCATGACTCCCTGGTCTGCCATTGGGTCCGGGGTCAGCGAAACGATCAAGAATGCGGCAGCAAGGGGCCTGTTCACCTACCGTAACCGAAGAGAAGAAAATCACAGCCAGCAATGGCGCCAATGGCCCAGTTGAGGGCCTCGCCCCGGAGGCCAAAGTATTTCTTCCCCATGACGGGCGGTGTTGGTGGGGGTGATGCCGGCGTTCAGCGCCAGTACGCGCTTTGTTTCTGATCCCTTGGGCAACAGAAGCGGTCAAGGAGGGAGAGAGGAGGGAGGGAGGCAGCAGCCGAGAGGGGAGGGTTTATAAGTTGCATTCGGTTCGTGCCTGCGTACTCGTACCCTGACACGACTACGAGTACGTATTACCGGGCGAGGACGATGGCCTAATTGCCCTTCGAGTGCCGAAGCCCTGCGGAAACTAGGGCTTTAACTGGTTTAGCGCCCAGGTAGGCCCATGAGCTTCTTACTTTATATGGCATGCCCATGAAAATCATGAAAATCATGAAAATCTCGACCACGACCACGAGTATACTCGTACGAAGTAACAAGCAAAGCAAAAGATTTTTTGTCCTAATCTACGGAGTATCCGTGCTGTATTAATGTTCTATTTGATTTTTCCTCCTAATAATCCATCTGCGTACTTCGTACGAAGTACGGAGTACGAGCAGGCCCCCATGGTTACACCTACTCGCACTCCTACTTCGCAGGGGCCAATCCCTGTTCGAATCCCTATTCGAATCCCTGCAGTCGGTACGGAGTACGGAGTAATAGTCCATGCTCACATGCGGTATTATTGCCACTGTACTCCGTATTATCCAGCAACCTAAGAGAGGCAACTGCCGGGGTGGCGCTCAGGGGCCATGTCCCCTGCGATTATCCGTCTACAAGAACGCTGCGCTAATCGCTGCACGACGAGTGCACTGCACGGGCTGACAGCGACCCAAGCCGCATGGACGGTGCCTCGTTGAAATTGATTGATAGCAGCAAGGTCTTTGCTGGTCCGTCCATGACGCATTGCGCGAATCGACTGTACAGACACATGGATTTGGCTGTGGGGGCTCACGATGACGCTGTCCCAAAGAAGTGGGCCTCGCGGCCTGCTTGCTGATCCTCCGGTGCCGGCCACTACGAAGTCCGAGCACTCGTTTTATTATTCTGCTCGCAATAAGGCTGCCCTAGTGCGGCCACGGCATTAGATGAGGCGCCAAGCCGGCCACCAGGAACATCTGTTGCCGAATGGTAGCTGTAAAAGTACAAGTGGCAGCAAGAGCCATGCCAGATCAAAGATATATCCAGCAAGGCACGCGTCAGAAGGCGCCGACAAATGCTGACGGCGAGGCAGCACCAAGTACTTCGTACGACTGCTCGCATGGAAACTCAACCCGGTGACCAGGGCTCGCCACCAGTCGTGGCCACCGGCACCGTGATTCGCTGCGGCGTGCCTCTTACACGCACCCGTCGACATTCAGCCGTCGGGGCTTCGCACGCCAGACGAGATGGCACCCCCCGCGCCTTTTTCCCACGCTCGGCTGTCTCGCTCACGCCACGCCTCACGCCACGACGACACCGGAGCGCCATTTGGACGCAGCCCTGGCCGTTCTACCTCGCTCCGGGAAGAACCACACGGCATCGTCAGCCAGCAGTCCTCTGCGCGGCGGTGGAGAAGACTGGGAGGCGGGCGGTGCGGGCGGTGCCGACGATGCCCTGTGCTGCGAATCGCAGCCGGCATTCTTCGACGTCGACGCGGGAACCGGATGTAAGCAATACTAATGCAACGCCGTCGCCGGACATGCCATGTCAGCCATCGCGCATGTCATCTCGTCCATCAGATAGCCATCCGGCCCTGCCGTTCCCTCCCCCGTCCCATTCGGCCATGGCGTTGGACGGCAAATGCTTCAAGTGCTGGCCGACATGATTCGGAATCAAAACTGCATCTGCCACCAGCAAGCCCGGCGCAGCGTGCATGTATTCACCCGCGCACGCATGTCCCGGCTTGTAGATCCTTCCGACGGCCCGCAAGCCACCTTATGCACGTCCAGTTTGTTTGACGCCTAAAGTTGGCACTCGCCTGCACGCCACACGAGAACTCATCATCTTGTCCCATGACTATCGCCGAATGCCTCGCGCCAGTAAACCAACACTGTAGTTCCCCCCATGTACTTGCCGTTCCGACTTCGTGTTTCATGAGAAATACAGCAAACCTGACATGACCTGCCAAACACCGAGGTGCATATCGCCCTCAAACCAAACACAGTTGTTGACGCCATTGATGCATGCATGATCGGGCCTCACTTCCCCATTAAGCACTACCCCCTTTCCTCCCTGCCCCTCCTCTCCGCTTCGTACAGTTCTCGCTTCAGGTCCATCAACACCGTCTCCATCTCGTAGACCCTGTCTCGCGTAAGGGCCGCGTTACGCAGCTGGTCCAGTCCGCTTCGCAGCGTCTCCATGATCGGCAGCGTATCATTCTCGCCATCCCCTCCATCCGCGAGGCCTTCACCTGGTTTCGCCTCTGTTGTCCTTGCCAGCGTTGCATTCGTAGAGCCAGCCGACTTGGTTGGGCCCCCATTTGCAATTTGGCACGGGACCTCGTCCGCGTGTGAGTCCTTCTGCTGAGATGCCGCAAGGGATTCCGCCGCCAGCTGTGACATGAGCTCTTCCTCCGTGTCTTCGGAATCCGGACCTTCGCTTTGCTTCGCAAAAACAGCCCCTTCGTCTGCCTGCAGCTCTCTAGCCTTCACATCTGATGCGTCAGCTGTTCGTTGCTGCCGTCTGCGTGAGCTTCGTCTGGTTTCCATCCGGGTGCCCTGCCGAGGGGCGCGGTCCATGGTGCGTGCCGGCGAGTTCACCTTGGGCACGTCGTCCGGCTGCCATGCGTCCTCTGCTTCTGCAGATCGCATCCTCTTGCCACGACCTTCCATGTGCTTCTGACCACCCCGCTTCCTCTTGCGCTTCGCCCTGCCCTCGGCCTCTTTGTCGGCGGCCTCCGCCGGCGTGGATGGTATGACTAGAGACGCCGACCTGTCGGATCTCCTGCGCGTTGTCGGGCCGGGCGGTGATGCCGAGTCCGCCATGACCGTGATGCACTCATTCATCTCAACATCTTCTGGTATACTCTTCCTTGGCGGGCTCCCGTCTCCCTCGGTTATAGGCAGCTCATAGCGCCGTGACTCCAGTTCGACAACCAAATTCATCATGCTCCTTTCCTCGCCCTCGCTGAGCGCAAACGATGTGTCCTTCGCCGACGGTGACAGCTCTGGGTTGCTTCTGGCATCCACAAAATCGTCTTCACAGGACTTTGGTGTTTCTCGTATCTGGCTTGGAAGTGCCAGGTGGCGCCGAGGCGGCGTAGCTGGCGGGTCTGCAAGCAGTGGTGTCGTTTTCGTACCACTCTGCTCGTCATCGGTAATGCTTGAAGGAATCACCTTTGCTGTTACGCGTTCGTTGGCTATGGCACGTCTCTGCCTATTTGCCGCTCTACGAGCTCTCGGCTGGGAGACCTCCTCTGTCGGGGCAGGGGGGGCCGGCTCGTTATCTGGCGCGCCGGTCTGCCGCTGATGGCTTGTCGCTGGTGATCCGGTTGGCGAAGAGAATTCCCAATTTTCCAATGAGTTGTTGGCTCTTGACCGCGACTGGATCTGGGACAACAGAGGATACGGTCGCGGCAAGGGCGGTGACGATGGAGGATCGTTGGCGTCGTCCATCGGTAAGACCTGCCCTCGCCTCGGCGTTGGCGTGGAGCTGATCAGCTCATCAAAGGACGTGTTGTGCTTCGGAGTTGTGTCCCTGGCCCGGCGTTCGCCATCGACAATCTCTTCGTCCTTGCTCTTCTTTGGTGCGACTTCTTCGAGAGAGCCAGCAGGAGAGCCCGACCGGATGTCAGGATACAAAGCAGCATTCTCCCGTTGCCTATCTCGCACTTCCTTCTGGCGATCCGTCAAGTGCTGAGACTCGTCGTGCTGCGGGGACGAGGGCGCAATCGGGGCGAACTGCATTTGCGAGTCATCGTGGCGAAGGCGCGGTGCGCTCTGTCTCTTCGTGGGCTTTTCGCGAACCTCCTGGGTCAGTTCCATCCGGCGCTTTCTAGTCGCAGGTCGCTTAGACACCGGTACCACAGGAGCGGCAGCTTGGTTAGAATCGTGACGCGAAGATGCTGACGAGATGGCCACGAAGCTCTGGTCGTCCGGGTGACCGATGAAAGGGGGCGCCTGCGCACCAAAATCACCATTCGACGGGTCGGCTCCAGGCACAACGAGGTCCACCTTTGATCGCAAGGACGAAACAATAGACAGGAGGCTGTCCGAACACTCGGCCTTCTCTTCGTCTTTTACAGCTGCGTTCCAGACATCTGCTGCCCTGCTAAGTATGAATGAGTCCTTGCTCTTGAACGCAGCGGTCAGGAGTGGCTCGATCTGGTCGAAATCCTTCTTCTCGAGTCGTCCGTGCGAGGTGAGCTCGATGCAAACACGGTCCCAAAGTTGGCGTAGCTATGGTTGTCAGCATCTACTGTTGCTGAGGCAAGACTGTACTTACAGTTCTGCAAATGGAAGACTTGTCGCTCATTCGAAGCTGGGTCTTGTCATCCTGAACCCACGAGCATAGGCCTCGTTGCACCTTCGAGATGGTCTTGATGCCCGCCTGCGACAAAAACCTATCCAAGAACCTTTCCAACGCTCCAATAAATGCATCCACGTCCGCATGTGCCTCGATGTCAATATTCTTGTCGTAGAAGAGCTCCATGATGTTGTTGCAGAGCCTATAGAGGTTATCGAAGGGATCGGATGAGCCGGCCTTGCTCGCTGCCGGTGGCGCTCCCCAGAGTCTCAGGCGGGCAGATTCGAGTGCCTGTCGATCCCGAGGCAACTTGGCCGAGTCGAACAGCATTGCCATCGCCTGGATAGTCATGCTTGACGGGGTGGCCGAACTGCTCGAGTCATCGAGCACAACTCTGGCCAGCGGCTCGATGACGACCAGAGCACGGCCGGCATCGCCAAACTCCCGAAGCACGTTCGTGGAAGCAAAATCGAACAGAGACTTCCAGTGAGTGATGGGCAAGTGTGGGTGACAGGTTAGGCCACGCTCGAGCAGGGAAACAAGTTCTCGATATATGGGTCCCAAAGGCTTCTCGCTGCTAGATGCGCCGGGTGCAGATCCCGTAGGGCTGCCGTCTAGGGATAGCCTCATGTACTCTGCTGCCAGTAGCCAAGGCCCAAAAGGCGTGGGCGAGCTTCGCGGTAACAGCTGAATCAGCTCTCGAGCGAGGTCCACACGACTCTTGTCGTTGTTCCTGACCTTGAAAAACGGCTCAAACACTGATTGAAACAAGTTGGCAAATTCCTCGTCGTCGGCGCAGCCGGGGGGGATCGAGCAGAGCATTGAGAACAGGTGGTGTAGTGGCATGCGCACAGTCCCGGGAGTCTTTTCGGTCTTGTCCAGTCGTTGCGACGGTATGGCGGGCTCGAACGTGTTGGTTACCCCCATGGAAAGTCTCTGTTCCGTAAAGGGAAGAACGCCGATTTTGTCGACCATCAACTGTATGAAGTGCTTCACACTGGGCAGGAGTTTGGCGTTGGCCGAGCCGTCGCCGCCGCCAAGTCCTCTCGACCAAACCTTGGATAGCAGACCGAAGCTGCAAGCAAAGAACTTTGCGGTGTCGCCTGATACTTTAATGTCCTTGACCGACGCAGCACCGACAGAACTGACCAGAGCCTGCCACAGCCTGAAAACCAGGCTCTCCGTGTTGGCTAGATCCGCAAACTTCCTTTCCAGAATGGATCCCACTGCTTGTAACACCTTGTCACAGTTCCGCCGGACCCATTTCGAGTCTATTGGCAACAGCTCCTCTGGTCTGAGTAGCGTCGTGTCCAAGATGCGGTCCATGTTTCGACCTGGTCGTGGCGTCGAGACATCCAGGAGGCCAACCAACATCCGAGCCGCCTGCATCATGCAGTCTCCGGGAACATCTGGTTTGCCATCGAGGCTAATCAGCTGCGTCATGATGGGCTGGATGGCGGCATCCCAGATGACCTCATTGGGGTATTTATCAGTACCCTGAGCAACGGCAAAATAGTAAAGGCTGCAAACGCCTCCAATGACAACCCTCCGAAGCTTCACCGCCTCCTCTTGCTGCTTGGTGCTCGTCTTTCTCCGCAGTTGGCTTAACAGAGGCTGACAGAGCGTCCCGATGGCCTTGGAGGACATTTTGCTGTCGAGGAGAGACAGATAGACATACCGGTTCCAGGCGTAGTTGGCTTCTTGCTTCGTTACTCCGTCGGTCATGTTGAAGGCGGACTGAACGAGTATCAGCCAAGGGCTGTAGTATTGCCACCTATCAAGCGGACACCTCAGGAACAGAATAACAACGCTCCATATCTGCGGCACGGCGGAGGAAGTCTGCTTTTCCCTGATCATGCCTTGCAGCCTCTTGATGTAAAAGTCGATGTACGTCTCATCGTCGTTGGTGGCCTTGAAAATATCGGCAGCTTTCCGGAACAGCAGTTTGTCGGACCGAAGGGCAAAGCCAGCCTCAGTCCCCAGGCTGATGGCTTGAGAACGAATATCTCTGATGGTGCTAAGCATGTCGGTGAACATGTCCTTGAGCCAGTTCGAGTGAGACACCATGCAGGTCCGGGATTGCTTCACAAGTCGCTTGTAGATGTGTAGGCGACTCATGACGATGCTCTTCCCTTTCAGGTGATCCTCGATCTTGTGAAGGGCCGCGAGAAGGCGCCCAACGCGGTCGGGGGTCATGACTTTGGCGGAGAAGCTCTGGAAGGCGACGACTTGCATCAGGTGGCGAACGACGTCCTTGGGCATGGTGGCGTCTTCGAAAGACCGGATCGAATGGTCGATAATGAAGACGCCGAAATCCGAGTTGAGCGTGGAGGCGATTGCTGGAAAGTGGAGCAACGTGGCGAGCAAGGTGAGTGCGTGGTTGACGAGAGAAGTATCCAAGGTACCGTTTTCACTCTTGGACGTGATGTCGCGCTGGATGAACTGCATGAACAAGCTCATTTTGCCCTGTAGGGCGACTCGATCGGGTAGATTGTCTGACGTCTTCAATGCCCTGGCAAGCATCATATACGCGTCCAGCTTGGAGTCCCGGTCGGAGCCGGCAAGCTGCTTGATTGTCGAGTCCAGCATCTCGATGATGTTGGGCCGGATCGCCGTGCCATCGAGTTGGACACCCAGGGACGAGGCGAGCGGGTTCGGCGACGACGAGGGCTTGAGGATGCTCTTGATGGGCTTGAGGGACACGGGGGTGGCAGCGGACAGAGGCAAAGATTTGTCGAGTCGGCCGCCGTCGCGATACTCGGGGGGATCCTTGTATTCTGTGTGAGTCGACCACTCGACCTTCTTGGGCCGGTGGGTCGAGCTCGGGTTGGAGCCAGTTGCCGCGGAAGAGGCGGGCGAGTGCGCCTTGGGCGGCGTCTTGAGGCTGCGGCGAGGGTCGAAGGCTCGTGAAGGAGCGAGGAGGGCGGATCTGAGGGAGACGCCGACGTCGTGGCTCGCCTCTCGCGGGGGGGTCGGTGGCCGAGCCGGGAGAGACGTGAGGATGTGTGTGGAGGAGGCCGAGGCTGCTGAAGAAGCCATGGCTGCTGCCAGGCAGCACAGACGAGCTAGGCGGGTGATTCTGCGTCAACCATTGGGTGAACTGGAAGAAGTTGGAGCATGCGTCAAGAGGCCAAGGGTGCGTTGGTCATGGCAAGGACAGCTGCGAATACCTCGGTATGAAATGAGTGTCGTGTTCCCGTCCCGGGCCAAGATGGGGAGATGTCGGCTGGTCTTTTCAACAAACGCGACCACCGTGCACGTAAAACGCGTAGAGCAACCTCCGGCTGCACTTTGGCGCGCTCCAGGTGGGGGCAAGGCCATTTAGCGGGCTGGGTGGTCCGTGCTCTCTACGTGTCGCGGAGGCCGGAGTTCTGTCTTCCAGCCACGTTACTTCGTACTGCCACTGAGCCGGGCCTGTCGCCTCCACTGCCCCGCCGCTCCTCAGCGCGTTGAGCTTGTGCTGCGGTCGGCAACCGTCTGTAGCTTTCACCAGCAGGGCGTGCGTCATCGTCATCAGACTGCAGGCCGAGACCTGAAGCAACCTTGCCTTGCTTTGCAGATATTAACACACAAGACAGGTAAGGACTTGCCTTTTGAAGCCTCGGCCAGGTAGGTACTGCTTGGGAGGTTCGTGGTGCCTGTATTCGTGCAGATGAACCCAGGTTTGCCCCTCCGTCTTTAATAGTGGAGGCCACCGCCATCCGTATTCCAGTTCCCGTGCAACAAGCAACAAACGTCCCTCTCCCCCACGTCACGACTCGGCCCTGAGACCCTAAATACGGCATATACATACCCTCGCCTGCTTGACTTCATCTGCTCGCAGGCAAAGCCTCGTTTTGGGCTCTGCTTGCCTCGTACCGTCCGCCTTGCCCCAGGAGCTGACGATCTTCGGGCAGACAACAACTACGACACCTCCGCAACCACCGCTCCGCCATGACTACGTCGACAGTGGGAACGGCTTCTGGGCTAGGTCAGCATTCTACGAAACCATCAAGCAATTCGCCCGCTGACCAATCCCAGCCAAGCTCAAAGCCGTAGCAGACCTCGTCGACAAGCTCACCGATGACCTCGACAAGCTAACTCTGCTCCCCCAAGGTTCGCCGGCAATCAGTTTCCTGCCGTTCAACAACGCGAACCGGTAAACTGACAAGCAACCCAGCCCGCAACGAAGCTCTGGAGCAGCTCAAGGTCTACGGCAGAGACCCCAAGGATGCCGACCCAATCTTCACCAACGAGGTCAGTCGCCCCTCTCCTCTCCTCTCTTCTCCTCTTCCAAGACTGACGCTTCGTTAGGGTATATCCATGCTTCTTCGACATGCATTCTGCAGCCCCTCAACAGAAACAGCCCGAGCCGCGCTTAGAGTCTTAGCAAATGCCATGCTGCTCAAGCCAGAAACGCGCCAGATGTTCATCGACAAGGGGTTTGCCACGAGAGCCTGCAGCGAACTCAAGGTGGATAGCTGGGACAACGAGTTCCTCGTTTCCCGCGTCCTCTTCCTGTCTACATACGACACTGACGTCGATCTGTTGAACCTCATCGACAAGCACCGACTCGCCGACCACATTATTGAGAATTTATACAGGCATGTCAAGGTAATGTCTACCAAGGCAAAACCCAAGGCCGAGCCTATGGAAGAGATGGCACTGGGAGAGACATTGAAGCTCATGTTCAATGTCACTCACTTTTGCAAGGAGAGAGTCTCGTCCTTTACCCCCGCTGTCTCCCATGTCGTCTCGCTGATTTGGAAGCACGATGGCCCAAGCTCAAAGCCCCTTGACCCCCCCTTCGGGTCACTTGTCAACGCTCTCCTTAACCTCGATATGACGGCCGAAAAAAGCCGATCTGCTCTGTATCCCAAGGATGAGCCCAACAAGTTTTCATTGAGGCTGGTGGGGCTCCTTGATCAATCGATGAAGGCGTACGGCGGCGGCGAGCTGGAAACCGTCGTGACACCACTTGTCAGCCTAGTCGGGAAGCTTTACGAGAGTGCGCCACAAGCAGTGCAGCAAGTCTTACGAGATTCACTGCTCCCCACTGCCGAGGATCGACAGGGTGTCCTGGGACGTGGAAAGACGCTGTCGGCCAGCCTGCTCAAGAATTCGACGAATCCAATGGCCCCGGCTTTGAGGGACGCCATATCTCACCTTCTCTTCGACTTGTCGGATAAGGATGCCTCAAAGTTTGTCGAGAATGTCGGATACGGGTTTGCGTCGGGCTTCCTTTTCCAGAACAACGTCCCTATTCCCGCTTCTGTGTCTGAAGCATTCAGCAGGGGCGACGCTACTGGCGCACAAAGACCGGTCAACCCTATTACCGGGCAATTCCTTGACAAGGAAACGCTAGGAGATGTGCCAGAAATGAGTCAGGAGGAAAAGGAACGAGAGGCTGAGCGGTTGTTTGTGCTCTTCGAAAGGTGCACAGCTATAAACTCCCCGAACAAGAGAATGGCAACGCTAACATGACCTCAGGCTAAGGGCAAACGGCCTCGTTAATGTGCAGAATCCGGTAGAACGTGCGGTTCGAGAGGGCCGGTTTCGAGAATTAGGCGACGAGGAGGTCGAGGAGCTTGATTGAAGCGAGCCAGCATTGCACCGCACGACAATGGAGTCGTTGCCGTGCAAAGGGACTAGAGTCGAGTTGGATAGAACCGGCGAATCTGACATGATTATTCTGTTTGTTGCACTTGCATAGGCTGGTTGACCGAGGGCTTGCGAAGAGGATAAGTAAACATGACTGTAAAACAAAGCTTTGGCCGCAACCTGTCAAATACATGTGGCAGTCGCAATTGCGTTGTATTCCTCCAGTCGAAGCGGCCTGCTGCCTGAGTGTTTTCGTGAACCCCTGACCGCTTCCACAACCCATCAGGCTCCCACCCGAGCAAGTCGTTGCCAAGTATTCGCCCTCTTACTCTTCTCAACTACATCGCTCGCAATCTGCCCGAAGCGCAGCACTCCTTCTGTCGGGTTAAGTCGCTTCCCCCCTCTCCCCTATCTTCGTCACCGCCGACGTTTGCCACGGCACCATTCCGCGCGCAAGCAGCCGAGCATGCCACCAGCCAGCAGAATAACCGTCTCTCTCCGTCACAAGCCCAGGGTGGATCGTGAAGAGGCTGAGAGGTGAGTCTCTGGCGCTTCTTTCCTTCGTATCCAGCGAGGCTCGTGGCTGACTGGGCACACCTCAGCATCCGTCCCAGTATCGAGCGTAGACTGGGCTCGCCTGAGGACTTGCCCATTAAGACTTCGGACATCGTACGCAGCGACTACGTTGCATACGACGAGACAGATGACTATTCCGAGACAAAGGGCAACAAGGAAGCGCTGAGCGTCTCTTCACGGGTCAGCCGGTCCAATGGACAGTGCCAGCGGCCATCTAAACTCACCACGCCGCGTCGCAAACGCCAGGGCATTTGGGAAACGTTCCCACGCCGTTCGAGCAGGATCCAAGCTGTCACCGCCGCAAATCCAACAGCTAAGACCGCGCCGACCAAGCCCAAGAATCGGGTGGCCAAGAAGTCACTCTCAACCCCCAGCCGCAGCGCAGGCGGTGAGTGGGAGATTGACGAGATCGTCGACTCCCGAATCGAGGAGGAAACCTTGAAGCACTTTTACCTGGTCAAGTGGACGGGGTTTGCGTCCGAGGACAATACGTGGGAGCCGAAGACGAACCTGGTGCATTGTCGGGCAGCTATCGAAGCGTACGAGATGGGGGCCAAGTAGGAGAACGTTGACTAAGTTCCTGTCATGGGTTCCTGCCATGGTGCCTTTGCTTCGATCTCGATAGGCATGATGATTAACCAATGTGTATGTGTGACTCTGTGTGACAGTCGTCCTCGGTCTCCCCACACATAAAAAGGATTCTTGGTCATACTCCGTCCTCCTGCGGCAATTTGTCGACATGAGTGTCATCCAATGTCATAGAGCGAAGTTAACTGTAGCTGCCTGAATAAAAGATCTTGCAGGCATAGCATCCGCATAGACCCTCCGGGGTGTCCCGGGCCTGCAAGGCTTCTGGCGTGGAGGTTCGAACGGGTTTTCCTATGCTCTACATATATTAGAACGACTAGATACCTACGAGTATTTAGGCCACTGGAGTATAAATGATAACAATAATCATACTAAACTAACTAGAAGTGAGACGGTTCCGGCACCTCCACACCAGGTTCCCTGCCTCAACTGGCCGGCCTTCGGTCCACAAAGCCGTACAGGACGGCCGTCTGCGTGGGATCGCGAAGGTCCGCCTCCTCCCAGACCTTGACGAGCCGAAGATTGCACTTGGCGAGCACGCTCTGGCTGCCCCTGTTCGAGCTAAGCGTCACAGCCACTATGCACTCCGTGGCCGGGCCGTCCTCTGCCGCTCGCGCGACCGTGCTCCTTTCCACCTTGGCGTCGACCTCTGCCCGGGGAAGCGCCCACCACGCCTCGAGGAACCCGTTGACGAACTCGGTTGCGTAGCCCTTGCCCCAGAACTCCTTGCGGAGCATGTACCCGATGACGGGCCAGCCAAACTCGCCATCCACCTTGTGGCAGCCTCCGGTGCCTATCATCTCGCCCGTCGACGCGAGGCAGATGATGAACTCGTACTTGGCGTCGCCCTTTGGCGCCAGCCGCTTGACAAACCGCTCGCGCGACCACTCCAGGTCCTTGTCCGGCTCGCCCTGCGCCGTCCACTCCATCACCTCGGGCTGCAGCCGGAGCGCGTGCCACCCCTCGAGGTCGCTCTCCAGCGTCCGCCGGAGGACGAGCCGCTCCGTCCTGATGTCCGGTCGGCTGTCCAGCAGAGGGAACGGCAAAGCCGGGAGGGTCGTCTTGACCGTGACCCATTCCAGCGGCGACGGCGCAAGCATGATGGCGGCGGCGGGGTGTTGGTACTGTCCACTGGTGATGCTTTCGAGTCTGTTGTGTGTCGTGGGGACTTGTTGCACAGTATTCGTACGTGTCTCCATTAACTCACCTGGAAACAGCAGCTATGCTCATGAATTGAGTGAGTCACCCCGCCACGTCGTGCACACACATGTCCGTGCCGGCACTATCTTTAATAACATGTACGAAGTACCTAAGTACCCTACGATTGTCAGACACGTACAGCATGTAAAACGTTACGCTGTCAAGCAGAATCCCCCTGATTATCTACGGCCGTTGGCCCATCTCTGTGCTCAAGACGTAGGTTGCCCCCAATACTGAATGGTCGCCTCGCAGGAGAGCGGCTTGCGCGAGTTGTCTCAGGGAATATCGTCGAAAGATCAGTGCTCTGCTGCACAGACCAAGATTCCATCGCATGCAACAGTCACGCAACGCTGCCCCATCGCCAATTGTTCAAGAGCTTTGGTTCATTCGCTGCCCGTATTGTCGGGCAAATGCAGTTGATATTTCCATGACCCGTAGTTAACACCCGCAGAGCCCTGCGCAACCGTCCTCGAAACCCATAACATTCTAAGCGAAGGTGGATGGTCGCTGCGCGCTGAACAGCTTCGTGGTGGCAGCCTTGGTGACACGGTGGGGGAGAGGGAAGCTCAGGTTCTTGGTGACGAGCTGCTTGATGTAAGGGCGCTTGATATCATCCGTCTTCTCGAGCTCAACAACACGGAGGATCTATTTGCTCTTGTCAGTTCACTCCCCTTCTCCAATCGCAGATGCCGTGTTGCACGTACGTGGATCGACCTGAAGCGGGCGCGGTGGCGGGCGGCCATGTCCGCGTACAGAGCCTCAACGGCATCAGTGCGTGACATCTCACGGTACTCCTTGTACATGTTGTGGGTGCCGGAGCGCGAGTCGTATCGGAGCCAGACGCCGAAGTTCTTGACCTTCTGGGGGTGCTTCTCGTGTTGCTGCATGAAATGTGAGCTTGGTTCATGATCCGACTACTGTTTCGGACAATCCATACCGCCTTGACGCTGACGATCTCACCGGTTGCCTTCTTGACCTTCCGCAGACCGCGCAAGAAGTACCAGAAGCGGGACTTGGCGACCGTCTCGTTGGGAGCGAAGATGGTCATGCGGTACATGTCCGGGGCAGGGTTGGCCTCGGTGGGCAGATGGCGCCCAATGACCTCGTATTCCTGAAGACGACCTGTTGGCAAACCGTCAGTACTCAGTATAGTAAGCCAAGAGGTGGTATTCAGGTTCGACGCCGTCCGTTGATGAAGTTGGTGATTGTCGCAGCTTCGCTTCCAGTAGCATGGGCAGAAGTCTCGTCGCGGATGCATATCCACGAGAACCGTCATCCAGCCGGCTAGTTCCTCCCCTCTCCATCCGGGAGCCGCGACAGCAATTCGAAAGGCCCATTCCTCGGTGATTTCCTCGCGGCAGTTGTCATTCTCTGGATTCGAAGTCGGTTGCATCGAGTTGCGCGACATGTCGGCCTCCTGGTAATCGGCCTCGTCCTCTACAACGGCGCGTACGTCGAACCTAACAACAGTGCATGTGGAGGGAAACGGCTTACCCATCTGCATCTGATGTCAGTAACCTGGTAGATTGACAAGATGTATCCGACTTACGGTGACGGTGGTCAATATCTCCGACTTTGGCGAGATTGTAAATTATCAAGTTGGCATTGCACAGCGACAAATTTTGTGTGCGGAGGGTGGGGAGGGCTGAAAGGTTCACTGGCTTGCAGGGCTTTGACCCCAACAGCGATTGGCCGAACGGCAAGGGAGCAGCCCCATATTTCACAAATCACGTGCGAGCTGCCGGGTTTCCTTCAACAGCGCCAGTGGTACGTACCTTTTCGGTGAAGGACATTCGATCGACTTGTCATCAAGAAATGGAGCTCAATAACCCGACACATCAACACCGAGTTTCAACCAAAGAAAATCCAACCTCTCTATCGATACCCCGAGATTGAGTGTCGAGTTCTCTACAGAAAAGGCTCGGTGAGGCTGCGTCAGCTGGACACGATGAATGAGCTGTTCGAGGTGTTTGCAAAGGCACACGCCGTGCAGAATGGTTACTTGCTTGCACAGACTCTCTCGCCTGTTCCACCGCCTGGCGACCCTCACAGACTGAGGAAGATTTGGCAGAGCACCAATTCTCACAGTGTCAAAGGAGACATCAAACACTTCACAAAGACACAAACATCACATCGCCTAAATTTGGACCAAGACGAGGTGAAGGGCTGGGTTGAGGTGTACACGGCATATTGGAATGCCATTGGCGAGATTCTTGCAGGCGAGAGTGGAAAGGTTAGATGCTGCCTGTGAGAGCGCCCAAGCGCGAGTTTCCTAACAGAGATCAAGTCGTCGTGGACCAAAGCGTATGAGTCCTGGAGGGACCTTACGTCGATGCTCATTCGAGGATACAACAACTTTGGCTTTGAAGCCTGGAGTATCCCAAGCCTGTATATGGTGGGCAAGTATCTCAGATTGTTCGCCATCAAGTCCGACGATGAACGCGGCCGCACTGCTACAGATCCCTCCAGAGGCGCCTCCCTTATGCAGGACGACTTCGACCCAGACGTCGAGAAGCAGGCACAGCTGAGAGACTGCGAGCAGCACTTGAAGCGCATATTTACGTTGTGCTTGAATGACAGGTTAGGGGAGGTCCCGGCCCAGGAGAGACCTGACGCGACGAACTGACGTTGAAGACAGAGCTCCATTGGAAGAATCACGAAAATGGGGCATCTACTTTGTCATCAACTTGTTGTTCAAGACATACTTCAAGCTGAACTCTGCGTCGCTGTCTAGGACAATTCTGAAGACCCTATCTGTCTACAATGACAAGGGAGACATGCCTCCCCTGGAGAGCTTTCCGAAAGCCCAGAGGGTAACCTTCAAGTTCTACGAAGGTGTGCTATTCTTTCTCGAAGAGAATTACGTCGAGGTATGTTTCAATCACCATTAGCAGATAGATATCCCCTGTTAACGTAGCCACGTAGGCCGAGAAACACCTTGTCGAGGCTTGGCGGCTTTGCCACAAAGACGCAACAGCAAACTTGGAGTATGTGTGACCAGCACAGCTGTTGGCTGCCAAACGTTGACGTATTGTAGACGCATTTTGGCATATCTTATCCCGTGCAAACTGCTCACTAGCCACGTTCTCCCGACGAAAAAGCTGTTGGAGCCATTCCCTCGGCTACAGAAGCTGTTCCTCCCGCTGTCGCAGTGCATCCGACGAGGCGACTTGCGGGGGTTCGACGTTGCTCTGCAAATGGGCGAGGATGAGTTTGTCAGACGACGCATCTACCTGACCCTGGAACGCGGTCGCGACATCGCCCTCCGAAACCTCCTGCGCAAAGTCTTCATGGCTGGAGGATTTGAGGAACAAAAGGACGCGGACACAACTCCCGTGCGGCGGACGCGAGTGCCCGTGGCGGAATTCCGAGCCGCCATATGCATGGGGAGTGGCGGGGAGATGATGGATAAGGATGAGGTTGAGTGCCTGTTGGCCAACATGATCTACAAGGTGAGTGCTACGCTGCCCAACGTTCATCTTGCGCGAATCAAGTAGGGGCAGATGCTCGACTTGTACCTCTTACTTCACTCAATCCTTTGTCCCGTCTATTCTGCGCGGCCATTTGACCACAGCCACGTCATGACACCTGCCTCGTCCACGCGCCTCGCGTTTCCACACAAGATCAAGAAAACTCGCAAACAGGAACATGAGTAACTGATGGATGTCATGCACAGGATCTCATGAAAGGGTACATCGCACGGGAGCGAGGCATCGTCGTACTATCTAAGAAGGGTGCTTTCCCCGGAACCGGAGTCTGAGGAACTGCCGATGCGAGCAGGGTTGAGCCATGAGACATGAGACATGAGATAATGCAGTACGACGACCCGACACCGACAGATATAGTTCATAGATACAGACTCGGGTAGACGCTTCAGTGGCACACATGCGTGAACGTGCTGCTGGGGAACCAGTACACCCCCTGCGGAGCGTTTGCGGCACAGTCACGACACCCTTGTACGCCTCACACAATAGGTAGTTTAGTCGACGCAGCAAGCCCAGAACAAGGCTACGAGTAATCAAGTCCGATGGTATCATCGCCTTGCTGCGGCAGCTTCATCTTGCATCCTGCAAGGCGGGGGGCCGCTTCGTCCCACCGGTGACCATCACGCCGGGTCGCACCGTCCGCCCCCATCACGATACCTGTTCACCCAACCAACCTCTCGCCTCTCGCCTCCACCCACACTCCGCCCAGGGTATGACTCACCTTTTGGAAAGGATCTTGGCCCGAACAAGCAAGCTGCCTCCGCCGAAGGCAAGGGGGTGGCGCGAGGCGCCATGGATGCTCCCTGGCGATCGGCGAGACGCAGGTGGAGGTGTGCTCGCCGAGTCACTCATGCCATCGTGCTGGTTGCAACATTAGTCACTCCCATCACGACATTTTTCATACCTGCAGCTCTTGTTATCTCACGGGTCGCAGAAGCGGCTACTCGCCGTTCTTCAATTGTGTTTAGATAATAACGAGAGCAATGCGCGTTCTGAAGTAATGATACACCGATCCCTTTGCAGGACGTCGGGTCAGTCTTAATTCCTTTAGATTCCACAACCCTTGGGAACTCTCTAGGGGTCAATTTCTGCACCGAGAAGTTGAATAGAAAATGAAAGGCCAAAGGGAGCCGTGCTCCGAAGCACCCTCAAAGGTCCAGACCGAGATGAGTAATTGTACATGGGTAGCCACGAAAAAATATGAGCCAGAACCTGAACACCGGGAACGCCAGTTTGCGTATTTTGGTAGTTGTTATAGTAGTCTCCACAGACTGACCCATGTCATGGCAGGCAGATAAAGTGGAAATGCGTCAAGTCATTAAGGGGATGGAAACCGGGCGCGTAAGAAGACATGGATAGGGGTCCTCAGAGACGACGGTTGGATCGGGGAGTGCATCTACAGAGGAGAGGACGTCAGTGCACTGTACATATAGCACCGGGAGCGGGATGTCGGCTTACTGTGCGGACGAAATGTCGTCGACGTGGTTGCACATAGCAACGAAGAGGTCAAAGAAGAGCTGCGTGCCGCCATTATACATCTCGAGCTGCATAGTCCCGCTACGCTTAAAGGTGCTGCGAGAGCGGATGATCAGGGCCAGATAGTGAGCCCGCAGCTTAGAGTCGTTGTCGGGCGTATGGGAGTACGCATACCTGGCCGACGCCAAGATAGTGCTGCACTGGATCCCAGACTCTACTCGGGTTAGAAACGGAATGACGAACAATGAAAGCCCAAGGAGAGAGCACTTACGAAGACCTTGCTTCCTCAACGCCAGCTTCTTCAGCTCATCAAGGCCGTACTTCTCAGCGGCACAGTAGATGACAGTGTCTTTGAGCAGATCACCGTCTATGCCACGGTGGTAGACGGTACTCTCGGCAGTTCCCTGCTCCTCGCCGGTAGGAGGCTCCAACTCCCACGAGTTGCGGCGCTTGTTGTGCATCAGCCGGGGAAAGTAGTCGCCTTTGTAGAGGAACTCGAGCACGGAGCTGAAGATCTCGGGCTCCTCATCGGGGAGAGCGATCCGTTTCGTTGCGGGATCCATGTACGTGTTTCGGAGGGCGTTGAGGAAGAACGGGCTCAAGCACAGAACGTCTTCGTGGGCAGCAAAGAGGCGCTGCTCGGCACCGACGACGAGTGTGACAATGGCAGACGTCAGGTGACTGTCTTTTGGGTTAATTTTACCGATGCGTAAATGATAAAAAAAGCAGTGAAGTCGTCACTTACTTGCCCATGACGGCATCGTCGCTGGCCGTGGCGGTAGAGGCTGTCGTTGGTCTCCGGTGGCGAGATTCATGGCGTCTCTTAGACACTCCGCTGTCTCTACTAAAGGAAGAGCTGGATTTGGACACCTTGTGGCTCTTGGAAAAGCTCTTGTTGGACGTCTCGAACCGTTTGTTGAACATGGTGACGGTTTGCACGGTCGGCAGCCGAACGCGGTCGACAATGCACACTTGCAGGGGGAAACCCGTAGGCAGAAGCGACGGAAAGGTACGGAGCAAAAATTCGAAAGAAGGAAAAAGGAGAGATCAAGCAGCGCAATGAGGAGTCGACGGTCGAGATGGCAAATTTCCGGCGTCGACGCAAAAAGACCTACCTCGGTCTCCAACTGGGATGAAGCGGAAAACTCTGCGAGAGACACGGCGGAGGCCATGGTTTTATAACCCAGAACGGTACAGGCCCATGCCCTGTGCGACAGCAGCGACACCTACCCAGGCATCCGTCGCCTGAGGCGTCGGCGCACCCTAGGCTTTTTAGTGAGGCGGGCCACCAGGACTGGTGAGATTTGGCGAGCGGGACGCGTCTTCGCTGATAGGCTACGTGTAAAGTGGTTCCGCGCGACCCGATAGTGACGCGATATCACGTGGTGTCGTGCACTGGGTACGGCATCCGGCGTCGTGGGCGATTCGAGTCAGAGATGGGGCTGGCGAGTCAAGCTAACGGTTTTCAGCGGCAGCTCAAGCCTCACGGTACTTCGTTGGTCCTGATGCGGTGGCGGGTGGACCTGTTGGCCTGGTCTGCCGTTCGCGACAGGGAGGTCCTCGAGGCACGCAGGCACCATCGTGCAGGACTGGATGGTAGTGCATGCAGCATCTCGACCTGGTGACGGCCATTTTCCGACACGACGACGAGAAAAAAAAGGACGCATCTATGGGGTCCGTATTTTTGCAGGGTCAATTGGTCTCAATTGGGGCGCGTTGGGGTCGCGCGCAGTGTGGTTTTGCCCTCAAACGCTGTCGCTCACCATCAAATCGTCACGGCCTCCGATGGCAGCATCACGTCGGTTTCTCGCCCGTCGCACGCCCCAGCCGTACTTCTTGCCAGTGGAGCGTGGGCAGATTGCCTAGCCTCGTACCAGTCCCTGGTCAATGCGGCGATGGCTCATCCGAGTACGAAGGGAAAGCCCTGCAGGAACCAGCCAGCGGCGGTGCAACGCACGGCGCGGCTGTGGATCTTCAGGAGGCCCTGGTTCCAAGGCAGAGCCCGTTACTGGCCCCGTTTGCTCTACTCGTACTCGTACTTGCTCTGGCTGCCCATCCCGGCTGCCGCGGATGGCTGCTCCCCCTCCGCCCGAGCCCTGATGGCTCTCGCCACGGCCGTGGAAATGGATTGCGCAATGACGCGTTTCCCCTCTTGCAGTACCATGATGTCGTTGTGAAGAGCCTTTTGGATTTTGTGTCGCTCCGCCATGAGCCCGACATCCTGGCATCGTTGGTAGAGCATGGTGCCGTGGTCCTGGGGCACCAGCTCATCCTTCGCTGCTTCAACGATATATACCTCGGGCAGTCGAGCCTGCTGCTTTGCGGCTATCAGGCCGAGATTCTTCCAGCTATCCAGGTGGTTTCGAAGAAACGGCCACAGATATTGGTAAGGCAGCCATCGCTGCGGATACAAGGCCTGCAGCATGGCTCGTGTGTTTGTGAATGGTGCTTCCAGTAATAAAGCATCGACATCCAAGTTGGACGCACGATTTGGCATCGCTGCCAGGTTGGTCGCGAGCCCGCAGCCGATACTTTGCCCCCATAACACGACCACGGGCCTGGGCAGCTGGTTGCCCGCGGCCCTGCTTCGGTGCAGATGAGATATCCACTGCAGTGAGGCTTGGGCATCTTTGTTGATGCCGCTCTCGTAGGGTCGGTCGTGCGACGTCCAGTAGCCGCGGTAGCTTAGGCACACGGTGGTGCAATGGACCGGTTCGTCGGCGTCTTTCAGTCGGCGGAGGATCCACGAGATGTCTGGGAGTCGAGGAGGGAGTGACGAAGTATTACCTGGATGCACTGTGAGCAGCAGCACGTCTATATATCGAGGGGGCCAAAGCGGTGTCAAGTGGCCTACCTTGAAAATAGAGAACGTACAATACAGGAGTCTTCGTGACCGCGCTGCCCAGCTTGCTGCTGCCCCGCGACGACATGTCACTCACACACAGCGCAAGCTCTGTCCCGTCCAATGATCGTATCCGCTCCTCGCGCCATTCGATGCCCCCGCACGCTCGAGCAAAGTCGGCGATGCGCATGCTCCTCGAATTGGGCGGAAGAAAGGGATTGTAGATGATGGCATTCTGGAAGAGGACCAGCATGGTGCATTTCCAGCACCACAGCACCACGAAGAGCCCCGTAAAGATAAGCGGAGGCATCACGACCGTCGGGAGGTGCAGTCGTCTTCGAAGCGGCAAAGGGCCCTGCGACGCCCTGCATGGCCATCTTGCCAGCAACGGCTGGCCTCTGCCCGTGGTCAAGGCCATGCGCGGGTGAGCCGATGGACGCAGCCAGCGCACCGCATCAGCGCAAACCCGCATCACAGGATCTCGACCGGGGCCGGTCATGACATGTCGGCTCGTGACTGGGAGCGTCGTCGCCTGTGCAGGATGCAAGGTCCGAGTTGTGTCAGCGCAGCCCTGCAGCAGATGGCTGTCGTTATTAATGACCCAGTTTGGCTAATTCCTGCCCCAAAGTGGCGCAGACTCCGATTCCCCGCTAAATTTTACCTCTGGCTTAGTCTGTAAATTCTACTCCGTATACTTCGTACCGCAACGAATACAAACTAGCAACCTCTATTGCTCGTCCTGAAGCTATTCACAGCGTCTTTTCGTATACAATAGATTCTATCATCGGTCACTCGTATAGCAGCCTCGCTGAATATGAGGCTGCAATACACGAAGCTGCGAAGGTCAGCTCCTCTAGCCTCTCTGGCCTAACGCAACTAACCCTCGCCGCGTTGTCTAGAGTTATAGCAAAGGCACGCCGTATCGTTATCACGAAGTTACGACTCACGAGACGAAGCCGCGCAAGGGTAATACATAGTCTACGGGCTGCGAGTTTAAGATTGCTGCAAAATGGCTTTGGCGAGGCGATCACTGGATTCCTGAATAGATTAGCAAAGACAACGCCGCCCACTAACATAACCACCCGACCCTCGATCTCGTAGCGTACCCGAAATATAGGATAGCGGCTGCTGAGCGCTATCGTGAGGATATTATCTCGATAGTCAAGGCAGGCGTTGCGCCGGTAGGTATCCTGACGAAGCTACGGCAGCACGACGACCGAGAAGTCGTCTAAATTACTCGGAAAGATATTATCAACATTATCGCCACCTTCAATCGAGAGCAGCTATGCGGCCGCACGCCGGTTGAGTGGCTGTAAGACTACCTTCCTTAAGTCATTGCCGTAGCCTTTGTCAGTCCAACGCTGGTAGCATCGACATCGTCACCACATCCCGGGGCCATTCAGGTGAAGTAATTTGTAATCATTGAGACCGTGACCATTATATCAGGTCGGAAGCCCTAAACGGCCAACCATGCAACGAAACACAATGGATAGTGACTCCGCATACCGCATTTCCAGCCCTTGTCCGCTCCTTCTCTAGTACCGCTTGCCGTCCCGCAGGGTATCCGCAAACTCCTCCAGGGGACTCCGGAGCAGCTTGGTCTCCTTCCACAGGTTGGGGGTCAGGAAGCCGTAGGTGTTGGAGACGGCAACGAAGACGGCCTTGAGGGTGTTCTCGAGGGTCTTGGTCGAGCCGGCGGACGACGTGTAGGCGTCCTCGACACCAGCGAGCTGGAGGAATCGCTTAACGGCGGGGGAGGCAACGAGGCCAGTACCACGGGGAGCAGGGATGAGCTATTGAGGCCAATGTTAATTTTCTGCAGTAATTTCTTTCGCAACGGCTCATCTCGCGACAGCCGTCTAGGGCGGGGGGGGAGAACGTACTCGGACAGTGACGGAACCGCACTTGCCGCTCTGCTTGCAGGGCAGAGAGTGAGGCTGACCAAGGTTGGTGCCCCAGTAGCCGCGGCGGACGGGGATGACAGAGAGTTTGGCGATGATGATGGCGGCGCGAATTGCAGTCGCGACTTCCTTGGAGGTCTTGATGCCGAGACCGACGTGGCCCTCGGAGTCGCCGATGATGACGACGGCCTTGAATCGCGTTCGCTGACCGGCACGGGTCTGCTTCTGGACGGGCTTGATCTGTATTTGGGCGAAACAAACGCAACGTCAGCGAACGTGTCCTCTCACTCAAGTTGAACTCAATCCATCTCGAGGAATCGCGTCCAGCCCGTCGTTCCCCCCGCCTTTGTCTTCCCCCTCTTCGTCTCCGGACAGCGACTCCAGTGGGATGTATGTCGAACAGGGGTCGGGCTCTTGCGCACCTTCATGACCTCGTCCTTGAGCTTGGGCAGGAAGTTGTCGACGATCTGGTACTCCTTGATGGGCAGAGAGTGCAGGTAGATCTCCTCCATGCTGTTGATCTTGCCGGCCTTGACCAATCGGCCCAGCTTGGTGACGGGCTGCCACTCCTTCTCCTCGCTCTTGCCGCCTCGTCGGCCACGGCCACGGCCTCGACCGCGTCCACGGTCACCACCTCGGCCACGGTCGCCGCCTCGGGCCCCGAAACCACCGCCACGAGCGCCAGTGCCACGGTCAGCCATGATGATTGATGTTGGGTGTCGTCGTCGGGGCGGAAAATCGGCGCCGTTGTTTGTGTGCGGGTTGGAGATCGACCGGCTGCTGGTGGTAACTTTCTGCGCTGGCGGGGTGCTGGCAGTCCGACCTGGAATTTCTCGGGGTGCGCTTGGGTTAGGCGAAGCCCTAATGGCTCGCTTTGTGGCTGGTGGTGCGTGTGTGCCTTGCTTCTCAGGCATGAGACGGTGGAGTGGGTCATTTGACACCTCGGTGAGTCTAGCTCGGTGAGTGGGTCATCGCGAGATGCTCCACCTACACGTACTCGTACATCGTGCGGTGCAATGGGGTTGTTCTGATGGCACTCAGACCACTCAGACCAAACAATGGCGACAAAATACACACCGCCAAGGCCAAAGTCTGCAAAGCCAAGTTGCAGCATCATCTCGTAAATTCGAGCCACGAAACCTATCGCCATATTCCGCTACGAGTGGAGTATTTGCACACAGACTGCGTACGTCAAGGAAACTAGGCAATAGTGAAGGAGGGTATCGCGATTTTGAATTCCGTTGCCTGGCTTATACTCACGCCAAAAAAAAGAAAAGAAAAAACAAACACGCCTTCTCCTTCTGCCCTCTGCGGCCTCTACTCCGTCTTCCAGATCAAGTTGTCCGATGGCCGCACTCGCTGAGCCCATTCCCTGCAGGCGTGTGTCAGTACTTGCTCAGCTATGCACGGGTATAGAGATGTGATACTCACGTCCAACTTCCATCATAAACTCTTCGTCTCTCGGGAGAACCATAACCTGCCACGTCCAGACCTGTCTCAATGACGCACGCAGTGACACCAGTGCCGCAGCTCGAGATGATGGGCTTGTTGGGGTCAACTCCCTTCTCCTCAAAGACGCTCTTCAGCTTCTCAGGTGCGAGATAGGCCTTGGTCTCAGGGTCCAGGACAACACTGAAGGGAATACTCACGGACCCTGGCATGTGCCCGGATGAGAGACCCTCCCGCGGCTCAGGGTCCTTGCCCAGGAATCGTCCGTTTGGCCGCGCATCCAATATCTGGACTCCCTCGGCACCCTCCTTGTTGTAATCCAGAGCGACCTCCTTGACCTCGTCGAAGCTGGCCACCTTGCCCGCATCAAAGCTGGGGATGGGGTACGGGTAGCACTCTACACTGTAGAGCTCCCCAGACTCGGTTGGCAGTCCCTCGGCGACCCACAGCTTGAAGTTGTTCAAGACGTGCACATTCTGGTGCCCAAACACCTTCAGCGTCCAGCCGACACGCGGTGCGCTGAAGATGCCGAGCTCCTTTGTGTCATACACGACGACCGTATCCTCCTTCCTGATGCCCAGCTCACTCATAGCCGCAGCGAAGCCCTTGGCGTCTGGCAGCATATGGGGATATGGACTTCGCTTGTCGATGCACTTGTCCAGGTCAAAAAAGCGCGCCCTGGGGATGCGCTGCTCCCGGAAGGATTGGATCCCGCTCCGATTATCGTTGGGCAGGAACCAGGCGGCGCAGAGAGGAATTACTCGAGGGTCGGGGCTGATGGGCGACGGCGGGTTCTTCCTGAGAGCCTCGTGCAGCTCCTTGGGGGTGACGAGATACGACGAGAGGTTGCGCCGAGAAGCCATGCTCGCCTGAATGGTCCGTCTCGCCCCCCAATGGGAGAGCCTTGCCCGCGTCGTACGGCCGACAGCAGCGAATGCCATGACGGGGCGTGCAGAGCGGTGCGCCTCGGTCGACGGACACCGGAGGGGATGCAGCAGCAGCAGTGTCCCAGAGTATCTCAGCTCCAATTCGAGTGCAGCAAAGGGTACGGAGAATTATTAGAGCACAGCAAGCTAGGGGAGATATCGTAACGTGCGGGGTACTCGGACCAGGCTCGACCAGCTCCGCTACAGGGTAGGCGCTTTAGCGGCCGAGGCCCAGAGGACAAAGCTTCCAACGGAGATTTCGCCAACCCAACGTGGACTTGTTTGGCCCCAACAACGCAGGCAACAACGATAAACAGCCGACGCACTGCGTCGACGCCAGCATTGAAAGAGGGGGGCGAGCAGGAGATCCAGGAGGTCAGGAGGTGAGAAGAGGGCCCATCATCCGCCATGAAGGTCACGATAAAGGAGTGGAATTCCGTCGCGACTTGGCGATGGGATATCCCGGAAGACGACGTCTGCGGCATCTGCCAGGTCCACTTCGACGGGACGTGTCCAACATGCAAATATCCCGGTGACGACTGCAGTCTGCGTGAGCCAGCGCTTCCCCGCGTTCACATGTCGTTGCAACGGGGCCATATCGCTGATGGTGCTTCAGTTTCGGGCAAGTGCGGACACAACTTTCACATGGTGGAATTCCCGCTGCCGCTCATAGCTCGACGCGGACTTTTGCTAATGGTGCCCAATAGCATTGTATCATGGAATGGATCAAGCAAGACTCTGCTCGAGGCCAATGCCCCATGTGTCGCCAACGTACGCGACTCCTCGTGTACGAGTTCGTGGCAAAGGGCTGACTTTTCGCAGCCTTCGAGTGGGCTGACCAAGCCAACGAAGCGACTGTTGCTGCGGCGGAATGAGAATGCGGGCGGGCCGCTGATCCGAAAACCACCACTCACCACCGCCAGCAGGCGGTTGTCATGGACCAGCGCCACGGGCCGGGCGCCGTAAACCTAGCGCCTATGTTTACGCCCTGCGTATGCTATCACCATGCCTGGCAGCAGTACTACGTCCGACACTGACCTGCAAGGCGGTCTCGCCACGTACCACAGGGTCAAATAGCATCCTCATGCGGGGAGCTGGCAGCTGCCTCTCAGTCGAGCGGTGCTGCGGCATGGCCCGAGCTGCAGGTCGCCGTTCACGACCCTGGAACTTCCGAAGCACTGCGGCGGGATCCGATGCACGAAGGCAACTGTCGAGTATGGGGGAAGCATTGCCATTGAAGCTTTTCATTACGCCGTTATGCCATGCTACGTATTCATTACATCTTATCCAGACATGCTCGACGACTTCGTGCCTGCGCGCTTCTCCTTTTCCGATCAAAGAAACCCCCAGCTTTCTATGAATCCGGGACATAGACCCCGTCCTTGCACAGCACGACGACCTTCTTGAAGAATCGCCGCCACTCGAGCGGGTCTCCCTTGATCTTGACGAACCGGACGTCGAGTACCTCGGTCCCGTTGGGGAGTGGCTGCTTGTCGACCCTGATCTCACCGTGCAGGCTCTGCTGCCGCCCGTCGAGAGCCTTGATCCTGATGTTGGCGATCGGGCTGCTGCACAGGCTGGGAGATATGGGGGCCAATGGCACGTTGAGCTGGTGCAGTGCGTCGCTGAGCATCTGCACGATGTGGGCGGGAGGCACGTGGGAGAAGAAGCGGGTGAGCGACTCGGGGGGACAGATGTCGCGGAAGCGACGAGCCTGCTGGGTCAGGGTCATGGAAGGGCCTGGGATGTGGGAGAATTGCGACATGGACGGCTCGTCGGCAAGGGTACTGAGGATCATGCGGCGCGCATCGGCGGCGCGAGAGGGCAGGGAGGAGGCTGGCATGGCCATGGAGCGGAGGACGGGTTGCTCCCAATCCCAGTCCTTGTCGGTGATGGGGGTCTCGGGCTGAGTAGAGGAGAACCTGCCCGCCATGAGGCCCGAGTCGACATCCATGGCGTCGGTAGCGGCGTGTCGCTGCGAGGCCGAGAGTTGCTGGCTAAAGTCGATGCGGAGGTTCTCGAGCATCTGCGCGGCGAGGTTGATGGGGTCGGAGACCTTGCCGTCAGAGGTGAGGAGAGGATTCGGCCGTGTATACCATGGATGCTGCCGAACTTGTGGGAAGCCGAATCGCTTTTCGGGATCGACCGACATCATGCCGCGTAGCAGGGAGAGCGCCTCGGGCGGCACCCTCCTCCAGAGCGCGTCCGTGCTGCGCCCCGACGTGCGCATGTACTCGTTGAACTCCCAGCTGCCCGGCGACGGCTCGTCCCACGGCGTGTTTCCCACGAGCAGGACGAAGAGAATGACGCCGCACGACCACAGGTCGACCAAGTCGGGCGAGTACCTGGCGGAGCCGGGCGACTTCTCGTCGGGCCTGGCGCAGGCGAGGATCTCGGGTGCGATGTAGGGGGGGCTGCCGCACAGCGTGGAGCTCGTCTTGCGCTGGCCCTTGTACTCGAACATGGTGGCCATGCCAAAGTCGGCGAGCTTGAGGCTGCCGTCATGGGAGAGCAGGATGTTCTCGGGCTTGAGGTCGCGGTGGGCGACGCCCTTGGAGTGCATGAAGCTCACGCCGCCGACGAGCTGGACGAAGTAGAGCTGTGCGATGTCCTGGTGGACGCCGACGTCGGCCTCGATCTTGTCGAAGAGGTCGCCGCCCTCGGCGTACTCCATGGCGATCCAGCGCCAGACGGCGTCCTCGCCCGAGGCGAACCATTCGATGACGTTGGGGTGCTGGCCGATGTGCGAGTGCAGCGAGACCTCCATGGCGAGCTGCTTGGCGGAGATGCGGCCATGCTTGGTGGCGTAGCCCTTGTGGATGAGCTTGACGGCGAAGACGGGGGTCTGCGAGTCGAGGGGGATGGCTTTCTTGATGCTGGGGACGATGATGTTAGCCACCGATGCGTGCAAGGACAGTGCACGTAACGTACGAGGCATAGGCACCGCGGCCGACCGTCTTGGAGATGATGCGAAAGGGCAGCTCCCTCGGCAGAGGGTCTAGCTGCGACTGCGGCATCTGAATGTCAGCAAACGCCGGTTGAAGTGGTTGAAGCAACAAAAGAGTTGGGGGTTCGAGGCATCGTCAGGTGACGTGACGTCCCTCAGGCCACCGGCACGCCCCGGCGGATTTGATGACGGCGACTGCGGGAGATGCCCACTCACCATGCTGCAGCTCAAGAGGCCAACTCAGGGCCGTGTCTCATGCGCACACAACTGCCTCGACGGTGACGGTGGTCGCGTGCCGTCGCGTCCGACCGCGTAAAGCACCACGAGCGATGTGCTTCAAGACCATGTTTACGCGACGCTGCCATTGGCTGTGATGCTCCCGCCCCGCCGCCATCGGGTCCGTCCCGCCGCGCTGGGTGTGGCTCCCTGCGTCGCCCGTCATTGATTGGCCCCTCCCGTTGCTGCGGCAAACAAAACAACGGCCAGCCTCCTCTGTCCTCTGACGAATCCCCCATCACGGGCCATGGACTTCCAACGTCTCCCCCGCGCGCCAGAGCTTTCCTGATCCGACGCCCTTCGTCCATTCCCCCCTCCACCCCCCGGCTCGAGCCTGATAGCTTCCGGGGCTTTGCCTTCCCGCGCGCATTCCTCGTCCCTCCGCCAGCGTCCCCTAGACGCAGCCCTCCTGCTCCGCTCCTGTCTCGGTCTCCTCCCCTGCTCCCGCCGTCCTTCTCGATACGAGTAGTATTGTCCGCTCCCGTCGGGGCTACGTACGGCTTGCGCCACGCTCCGCCGGCTTGTCTCTCTCTGCCGTGTACATATTCCATATTCTCGTGCAAAGCTACACCACGGCCTCTTCCTCAAGGGTAGTTATGGATTACGCCATGGAGGACGACCAGAACTCTGCCCCCGGCAGTGTCCAGGCTGCCAAGCTCAATGCCTCGCGCAGGGGCCCCGACTCGCAGAGCGTCACCAAGAGGTACGAGGTCGTCGTCTCATGCGACTCCAACGGCCCATGGCTAACGTTGATTCACCAGGCTGCAAACCGAGCTGATGCAGCTCATGACCTCGCCTGCTCCCGGCATCTCTGCCTTCCCCTCGGCCGACGGCAACCTGATGTCCTGGACGGCCACCATCGAGGGCCCGGACGATACTCCCTACGCTGGCTTGACTTTGAAGCTAAGCTTCGCCTTTCCCGCCAACTACCCCTACGCGCCCCCCACGGTGCTTTTCAAGACGCCCATCTACCATCCCAATGTCGACTTTTCCGGGCGCATCTGCCTTGACATCCTCAAGGACAAGTGGACCGCCGCCTACAACACGCAGACTGTGCTCTTGAGCCTGCAGAGCTTGCTCGGCGAGCCCAACAAGTGCGATCCCCCATCATCTATCCTTTCCTGCAAATACGCGATTGACGCCGGCTAACAAACGGCAGTGCCTCTCCTTTGAACGGCGAGGCTGCCGAGCTCTGGGATAAGGATGCCCAAGAATTCAAGAAGAAGGTCCTGGGGCGGCACAGGGACGTCGAGGAGGAGGAGTAATGGGGGCAGTGAGCATCGCGTTTAACTGGGAGAACTGGGGTCCTCGGGTGTATACTCCGGTTGTTTGTCATTGATATCGGATTGCATTTTGCTACAATCCGCACTGGGCTGGATAGGCACCGTCTCTGACGGGCATGAGACGGCGGTGGCATCAAGTGGTGTGTTATCGACGGTTGCATAGTATATTCAAGGGAGAGTGGCAATCATTGTTTTTTTTCATTCCGCCGAAAGCCCAATCGCTCATCCACGAATGGTCGTCCGCTGTGTGCTCGTGTCGTCTGCATTGTTGCGCCGAGACGTTTCGAGGGTAGGTACCAAGCTTTGATCACATTTCCCTCTGTATTTTCAGCGTGAAAAGCTAGAACAGCCGGTTGCAACTCCGAAATGCCATGCCACCCTAAGAACCAGTCCCGACAGAGAAACGTCTTGCTCTATTCCTCAACAATGACCGTGGGGAGGCCCTTGGCGTTCTTGACATTCACTGCCTGCACGTAGCTGTACAGCTTCTCCTTGGCATCCTCTTCGTCGTTTCGTCGTCGGGAGATTCGGATACGGAGTCTGTAGGGAACGCCCTTGATGCCGCACTCCCAGACCTTCTTGTTGAGCTGGGGGTCCAGGCGGACATCGGTGGTGCCCTGGGGAACACGGTCAGCATTTCGATGGCATCTTCGCAATCATCCTGCGATCCGTTTGGACAGGGCGCAGCCCGCCAATTGAGCCGGTGGACGTTGTATCTTCGGAAGTCGTACCATGGACTTGGTGGCGAAAGCCTTAATCTCCTTGATGGCACGGGGGGCGCGCTTCTTGAAGGAAACCCCGTGTAACTTTTGTCCCCGTTAGCGAGCCGTTCGTTGATGACATATCCCAGCTCCTCCCGAGCCCTCAGTCGAGGAGAACGTACTCTCTTGTGCATGTGAATCGTATACTCGCGGGCGACGACGTCCGCAATGGCGGAGCGCTGAGGCTTGCCCGTAGGCTTCTTTCCCTTCGTCGTCGACATGTCTGAATCGGCTTCTGTCAGTTTGGTCTGCGAAGCGACGCTGTGTATGTGCGCGACGGTGAGGGCAAGGCGCCTGTAGTGACAGGAGCCACTGCTGGTTGTGCAAGAAAGGGAAATGTGTTTATTTGGGCGGCGGCTCGTACCTGCGGCTCGTCTCTTCACGCTGGCGTTGAGGAGTTTGTGATGTCGATGTCGTTGTGCCAAATTCCGCAAATTCTTTGTGCGTAGGGCAGGCTCGAAATGTGATGACAGTGGGGGTAGCGAGCCAATCACGTGCGCGATGCTAGTGGCTGGTGCCAAATCACGTGCAGGTGGTACGTACCCCTGACATTCGCGCTACTTTCTTTGCTCAGCACAACAACATTCCACCCACTGCCACTGACGACGAGCTGCCTCGAGCTCATGCGCAACAGCGCTGCTCACTTTCGCATCGCCAGCGGCCTATTCGCACGCAGCCAACGCCGTTCAACAGCCACGGAGGCGTCAAAAGGGGGCATTTTGCGAGCGGCCATTATCCAGGAGGCGATGTGAAACGTCGTGCAACGGGCCCAACAACCACCGATTTTCCCCAACGCCGACCTGTCTTTATCGAACTCTGAGATACCTGCATCGACAATCATTACCAGCGGCAGCGGCAGTGGCAGCAAATCACAACATGGACATGGAGGAAGAGCATGCAAGGGGGGGCACGTCGCAGCAGCCTGAGCTGGCGAGGAACCGACTTCCGACCCTCTTCGAGGTGCTGAGTCGTCGCACCCTTCCACCAGTCGATCTGTTTTCCTTCTACATTTACATGCGGGACCAGCAGCGCTCGGTGGACTATTTGGACTTCTGGTGCGTCATGAGCATTTTGCGTTGAAAGACAGGGTAAACAGCTGACAACATTTCAGGTTGGACGTAGCGCAGCACATGTCGTTGTGTCGTCATTATGTGCGCGAACTTCGACGGTCTGTTCTCGTGGCCACGCCCGACGTCGACAAGTCTGGCTCCAAGAGGTCGTCGACGATGTTGGAGAACCTGGGTGACCTGGAGCCCCGTGCGGCGGGCCCTTCGATGTACGCAACGGAAAAGGAGAGGGACCAGGACGCCCAAATGTCGGCCTTTTTGCGCGAGGACCAGAATCACGATTCACCTCACAGCGGACCCGGCGCCATTCGACCGAGTCCGCAGTTCAGCACCTCCCGCGACGTGACCGATTCGAACTCGCCGTCTCATACCGTCGCACGACAAGACATCCGAGCTTCTGCGGAGAAGATCCTGTACACCTTCCTGCTCCCTGGAGCCGAGCGAGAGATTACTCTGCCCGGATCCATCACACAGGACGTCACTACCGCGATTGAGGAGCACGGCCGTGACGACCCGGAGGTATTTGATGTGGCCAAGGACTATGTGTTCCAGGCCATGGAGCGAGATGCGTTCCCGGGCTTCTTGCGCATGAAGGCCTTGGGCAACTTGATCCCTCCCACGCTCGTAATGCGTCTCATTCTTGGGCTCGTCTCCATGTTTGGCGCCTTCTGGGCTGCCTTTGTCCTAATTTTCCTCAACGAGTCGCGTGCTACGAGATGCTGGGTACGTTTATGCTCGTTGCCCACCCAGGCTATGCTCGTTTGCTAACCGCTACCTAGCTCATCCTGCCATTCACCGTCGGTGTCTATTTCCTCGCTTCGTACCAGTACTCGCTTGACCCCATCATGGCAATGATTGGCTTCAGCGAATATACGCCCTTTAACTTCTCACGGATACGAGAGCCCTATGTCCGGCAACTCCTGGCTAAGCGAGCCGCCATGGTCTTGACCGTTACGTCCCTTATCGACGCCGCGCTCTGCGTCCTCTTTATCCTCGTTCCGGGCAAGAGACTGTGAGCCCCTCTACTCACGACCGAAGCCGCGAGACGTAGAGCGTCATGTTGGCTTTCGCTGCCGCAACGCCGTCTCTGGCAGACGACGAGAGGCCAATCGACGAGAGGCCAGACTTCACGACCGTCATGACACTGGGGAGGACTTTTCCTTTGTACAAATACCAGACGGATGCTGGATTGCGGCGTCCGGCTGTTCCATGGTCAAATTTTTCATTTTCATTTTCTTCGGAACATTTACGCCGTGCAATACCAAACACGGTCTCACATCACCGGCTTGGAGTCTAGAACAGAGAGTTTCCTTGAGCGATAATCGAGGTAATGGAAGATGATAGAATTAATTGTACGGCATGGCCCCATCTAATCCATCGTCTGCATGGTGATAATAGTTTTGCGCGTGTAGTCTATGAAGTCCCGGAGACGACGTTCAGGTGGTCATATCTTACGTTTACTAACCCGCTTCATCTGCTCTTCCGCCAGGATGGGCTCGTCGACCTCCATGGTCTCGTCCCCGGCCAGGTCCCCCGTTTGCAGCATGGACCGCTTGTTCAGTCCTCTCCTGGGCAGGCCGTCGCGGCCCTGCATGTCCATCCTCTGGTCGGGCTCGCGCAGCTCCGCCATCATCTTGCGCAGCTTGTCGTTGGCGGTGCGCTTCTCCCTGGCGCGGACGGCGGCGGCGGAGCGGATGCTTTTGATGCGGGCCTCGAGGTCGCCGAGGGTGGAGGTGCAGCGGTCGGACCAGGTGTTGAGCGCGGTGATCATGTCGGGGATGGAGCCGGGATGGATGTCGCGCAGGGGCGATATGCTGGTGACCTGGACGGCCTGGCGGGCGGGGTCGAGGGTGGCGTGGAGGAGGCCCGCGTAGACGGCCCTGACGACGAGGTCCTCGAGCTGGCGGGCGGACTCGAGGCCCAGCGCCTCGCGCAGCGCATCGTACGAGAGGCTGGAGCGGTCGCGGGCGAGGGTCAGGAGGGACAGCTGCCGCAGCTTGAGGCTCTGGGCGTCGCTGAGGGGGGGCAGGCCGGGCGCAGCGCGGTACGTCTGGTAGGTGCCGTAGGAGAAGATCTGGAGGAGGGCGAGGTGGGAAGCGTAGTCGGGGCTTCCGGCGAGGGCCTGGACCTGCGGCGTCTGCAGGAGCTCGGCGAAGAGGTAGGTGTTGGGGGCCGAGGTCGCGCGGGTGATGAGGTCGGCGGCGGCGCGGGGGGCCGTGGCCGATTTGGAGAGGGCGAGGAAGGGCTGCAGCGCGAGCATCAGCAACCTGCCGGGTCACGACATCAGGGGCGAGGGTACCTCGATGGCGTCGAGAGCCATGGTCTGCTCCATGGTTGATGCAGAGGCTGCAGCCTGGCCGACTGCCGACGACGCCTGTCTCGCGACTCGTGCGCGCAGCGACACGAGGCTGAAGTGATGCGAGTGCGCAGCGTAGCAGCGGATGAGGCTGAAACGGGCCCGAGATGGCGATGGAGGCAAGGCTGCGGGTACAGATGCGCGGAGCTGTCCGGCCGGTGGGGTTCGCGGGGCGTGAGATTTGAGGTGGGAGGTGCGCGATGATGACTGGGCAATGAAACGGCCAAAGCCGCGCCTGACAGTAGTTGCGTGCCTGCGTGCGTTTAAAACGCTAAAGGCGCCTGCGGAGTGGGTAACGGCAAGGCAACGCCCTGCGCCTCGATACGGCTGGCTGGTGCGATGTTGAAACGCAGGCTCGCGCTCCCTGGTGCGGCACCAACAGATCGGCGATTCCCACGGCGCACCTAGGTTGCAATATCCATATTACGTGAGACTCCCAAGGGTGTACTCATCGTATCTACTCCGTACTCCGTATCGTTAATCGCATCTCACGCCTCGGGTGCGGCCGAACCGCATGGGCGTTCCCGACCGTTCCGACCAGGGTCACATCCACCAGCCCCCCAAATGCCTGTCTGTCCTCGCCGCTCTTCCTTTATTCCTTTGTTTCCTTGTTTCCGTGTTTGCTCTCCTGCTGCTGGCAAACGCCGACGAAAGACACGGTGATCAAACCGTCGACGCAAACCCCTGGAAGCCGGGCTTCCGGGCTGTTCTGCTGGACGCCGTGCGGGATCACATCATCTGCTAATCAAGTTGCGCACCGCCGATCAAGTCCGAGATGCCCACGGAACGCCCATAGCGTCGCCCTCATCAACGACCACTTCCCCCGACGGCAGCACCGTCCGCGGACGACGCGAGAGCAGCTGCGCCTCTGCGGAAAGTACGAGGTCGCGAGAGGCGGCATAATGGCTCCTCCGTCTTACGTCGCCATCGCGCCGAGAGACCCCGACGCAACGGCCGGCCGCCTGGTGGCACCACGGAGCCCGCCAATGGCCACCACGACGCTGCGCGTGGGCGGCATGACGTGAGTGCAGCTGCGCCCCGAGTCTCGAGCCTCGAGCCTCTCTACAATGCGACCTACTAATCCACGCCTCTCCCAACAGCTGCGGCGCATGCACGTCGGCCGTTGAAGCTGGCTTCAAAGGCGTCGACGGCGTGGGCAGCGTCTCGGTCAGCCTCGTCATGGAGCGCGCCGTCGTCACGCACAACCCCCAGGTCATTTCCGCCGACCAAGTCCGAGAGATGATCGAGGATCGCGGCTTCGACGCCGAGGTGCTCTCGACCGACCTGCCGAGCCCCTCGGCGAGCCGGTTCCATGGCCAAGACGACAGGTTCGCGACGACAACCGTGGCCGTCGAGGGCATGACGTGCGGTGCGTGCACGTCCGCCGTCGAGGGCGGCTTCAAGGACGTGCCCGGCGTCAGGCACTTTAGCGTCTCGCTGCTCTCCGAACGAGCCGTCGTCGAGCACGACCCGACGCTTCTTACGCCCGACCGCATCGCCGAGATCATCCAAGACAGAGGCTTTGGCGCCGAGCTTCTCGACACGGTGCAGTCGAAGCCCCATGCCGAGGCCGAGGGCGACGCTGCGTCCAGCAATGTTGCCACAACCACCGTGGCCGTTGAGGGCATGACGTGCGGCGCGTGCACCTCAGCCGTTGAGGGTGGCTTCAACGGCGTCGATGGCGTCCTCAAGTTCAATATAAGCTTGCTCGCGGAACGCGCCGTTATAACGCACGACGTGACGAAGCTCACGCCCGACCAGATTGCCGAGACCATCGAGGATCGCGGGTTTGATGCCACGGTCCTGTCAACCCAATTCGACACGGGCAATCGCGGCGCATCGTCATGGTCCTCGACGGCCCAGTTCAAAATCTACGGCAGCCCCGATGCCGCTGCCGCCAAAGCCCTGGAGGAGAAGCTCGGAGCTCTCCCCGGCATCGCCTCCGCCTCGCTGAGCCTGGCGACGGAACGGCTCACGGTTTCGCACCAGCCCAGTGTGATTGGACTGAGAGGCATCGTCGAGGCCGTCGAGGCCGAAGGACTCCATGCTCTCGTTGCCGACAGCCAGGACAACAATGCGCAGCTCGAGTCGCTCGCCAAGACGCGCGAAATCACGGAATGGCGCACAGCGTTCGGGACATCCCTGGCGTTTGCGGTTCCCGTCTTCATCGTCGGCATGATTTTGCCCATGGCCATACCGTCGCTAGACTTTGGCAAGTTGGAATTGATACCCGGCCTGTTCCTGGGCGACCTGGTCTGTTTGGTCCTTACGATACCCGTCCAATTTGGCATTGGCAAGCGATTTTACGTCTCAGCATACAAGTCGGTCAAGCACGGCTCGCCCACCATGGATGTCCTTGTCATCCTCGGCACGTCCTGTGCCTTCTTCTTCAGCCTCGTGGCCATGGCGGTGTCTTTGTTGGTGCCTCCCCACACGCGGCCCAGCACCATTTTCGATACGAGCACCATGCTCATCACCTTCGTCACGTTCGGTCGGTACCTGGAGAACCGCGCCAAGGGGCAGACGTCCAGGGCCTTGTCTCGTCTCATGTCGCTTGCCCCGTCCATGGCAACCATCTACGCCGACCCCATTGCGGTGGAAAAGGCCGCCGAGGCCTGGGCCAAGTCCCCCGAAGGCCAAGGAGCCCCAAGGACGCCGCATCAGACGTCCGAGGCTGCGGGCTCAGCCTACGAAGAGAAGCGTATTCCTACAGAGCTGCTGCAGGTTGGCGATATCGTCGTCATCCGGCCAGGTGACAAGATTCCGGCCGACGGTACCCTGATCTGGGGAGAGACGTATGTCGACGAGAGCATGGTGACCGGAGAGGCCATGCCAGTCCAGAAGCGCACCGGAGACGATGTGATTGGAGGAGCCGTCAACGGCAACGGACGCGTCGACTTCCGCGTCACCCGTGCCGGCAGGGACACGCAGCTGAGCCAGATCGTGAAGCTGGTCCAGGACGCCCAAACCACTCGCGCGCCGATCCAGCAGCTCGTCGACACCCTCGCCGGCTACTTTGTCCCGACGATCCTCATCCTGGGCCTCCTCACGTTCCTGTCGTGGATGGTGCTGAGCCACGTGCTGCCGAACCCACCCAAGATCTTCCTTCAAGACGCTAGCGGCGGCAAGATCATGGTGTGCGTGAAGCTCTGCATCTCGGTCATCGTCTTTGCCTGCCCCTGCGCCCTCGGTCTCGCCACGCCCACGGCAGTCATGGTGGGGACCGGCATCGGGGCCGAGAACGGCATCCTGATCAAGGGAGGCAGTGCCTTGGAGAGGACGACAAAGGTCACCCAGGTGGTCCTGGACAAGACGGGCACCATCACGCACGGCAAGATGAGCGTCGCCAAGATGAGCGTCGTGCCCCTGTGGCGGGACGACGACTGGCGAAGGCGTCTCTGGTGGACCGTCGTGGGCCTGGCGGAGATGGGCAGCGAGCACCCCGTGGGCAAGGCCATCCTGGGAGCGGCCAAGGACGAGCTCGGCCTCGGCTCCGAGGGCGGCATCGCGGGAAGCGTGGGCGAATTCAAGATCACGGTCGGCAAAGGCGTCGACGCCCTCGTGGAGCCGCATTCGACGGCGGAACGGGTGCGCTACAGAGTGCTGGCCGGCAACGTCGGCCACCTGCGGGACAACGGGGTCGAGATGCCGCATGATGTCACGGAGGCGGAGGATGAGGAGGAGCTCAAGGCGGCGACCAAGGGGAACCCATCCAAGTCGTCGACGGCGGGAACCACGACCATCTTCGTGGCCATTGACGGCAGGTACACGGGGCACCTGTGCCTCGCCGACACGATCAAGGACGGCGCCGCGGGCGCCATCTCGGTGCTGCACCGGATGGGCATCAAGACGGCCATTGTGACGGGCGACCAGCGCTCCACGGCGCTCGCCGTCGCGGCCGCGGTGGGCATATCGGCCGACAGCGTCTACGCCGGGGTCAGCCCGGACCAGAAGCAGGCCATCATCAAGCAAATCCAGTCGCGGGGCGAGATCGTGGCCATGGTGGGCGACGGCATCAACGACTCGCCGGCGCTGGCGACGGCAGACGTGGGCATCGCCATGTCCAGCGGCACCGACGTTGCCATGGAGGCGGCCGACGTGGTGCTGATGCGGCCGACGGACCTGATGGGGATCCCCGCGGCGCTGCACCTGACGCGGACCATATTCCGGCGCATCAAGATGAACCTGTTGTGGGCGTGCATGTACAACGTGCTGGGCCTGCCGGTGGCCATGGGCTTCTTCCTGCCGCTGGGCTTCCACATGCACCCCATGATGGCGGGCTTCGCCATGGCGTGCAGCAGCGTGAGCGTGGTGGTGAGCAGCCTGCTGCTGAAGCTGTGGAAGCGGCCGCGGTGGATGGACGAGGCCGAGGCGGAGCCCCCGGGCCGGCTGCGGTCGGCGCGCGACGTCGGCGGCGGCGTCGGCGTGCTCGGGTGGGCGTGGGAGGCGCTGGGCCGGGCGCGGCGGCGCAAGGGCGACGAGGGATACGTGGCGCTGCAGAACCTGGACGTGGAGCAGTAGAGAAGCCGTGGTGTTGCGCGGCCGGAACAGACGCTTTGTTGTTTGCTGCCGCTTCGTGTGTGTGGTGCGTGATGTGTGTGTGTGGGCATGTCGTTTCGGTTCAACCTGCAAATAGGGCGTGTGAATATATCTGAAGAGCATAGCGTGTTTGCCGCTCCCTGTCCTCTTGGCGCAATACAACCATGGATACGGCGTCATGACGGTCCCTTCACGGCGCTCTCCCGCCAAGTCTCCGTGCTCGCACTCGCTCTCGTGCCTATTTAGCCACCCCGGATCTCTCCTCTTGTGGTTTCCGCCCCTGCACAGCCCCGGTTCATGCGGAGACCAACCCCCACGGCATCGGTGCCAGGAACTGCCTGCTGTTATTATCAATAACTCGTGTGAAGCCGTGTTTCGGAGATGAGCGTGGCCGGTGCGCGGTAGGTTCATCCGGAGTCCAGACGCCGCCCACGCGTCGTGTTTGCCCGGCACGTCTCGGATTGCTTGGCTGGCCCTTGAGCTTACTCGATGCTGGTCCGCACCGTGTATTCGTTCACGAGGGCACCTACCAAGTACGTAGCCATGTCCGGAGCAGCTCCGCCAGCATCGCAGCCCCGAACCAACCAACCGCCCCTTGCCAGAAGGGCACAACCACTCAGAACAAGTTTGCCTTTACGGCCGCTGCTAGTGAAGCGAATTCCATGTCCAAATCACGCACCGACTGGGGTCCGAACTGCACCGCAAGCAAAGAGTCAAAGACGGGCTGTTGTTCGCCTCGGAAGAGAATCTCCTCGTGCGGCCCGCAGAGCTCCCTCCACGGCACAAACCTGCCTCCCTCGACCTCGTCCGACCAGGCGCCGCCGTACTCGCCCCGCAGCGTCTCGCCATCGGGATAAAACGTCTTGGGCGCCCACCGCCGCCCGTTAATGGGCCTCGCCGAGATGAGCTGGCCCGCCTGCGACGACCCGACCGACGCCCTGAGCAGCGACGGGACAAAGCGGTACCACCACAGCGCCGGGTACTCGACGTCGATCCACTCCTTGGGCCCCGTGCAGTGCCACAGGCCGTAGATGTGCTTGGTGACGTAGTTGACGCCCAGGTTGACGGTGCGGATCCAGTCCGCCGCGACGGACCCCGGGTGCGCCTCCGGGATGGCGTCGTAGAGCCTCGACAGCGCCGCGCGCACATTTTCCGGCATGACGATCGGGTACGGCTCGAACGCAGCGCCGAGGCCGAACATATCAATGCTCATCTTGGCCACGAGCCCGCTCTCGTTGAACTTCAGGTAGCCAACAAAGGGCTCGTACCCGGCCTTGGTCTGGAACATGGCCGACTCGTACTCGACGGCGATGTGCAGCTCCGCGCCCCCGCCCCCGGCCGTCTCGTCCGGGATGATGCGGTCGCCGGGGCCGCCGTCGACGTCCCCCCCGTCGGCGGCCAGCTTGGAGCGCCAGTACTCCTGCCGGCCCCAGACGTTGGAGATGTAGTACTGGTCCGACTCGCGGAACTCGTACTCTGCGTCGTGAGTCGCCGCCACCTCGTCCATGGCGGCGTCGATGAGCCGCCTCATGTCGTCGATGGGGCCGATGACGGTCCCCGAGTTGAGCCAGCGCGGGTCCGCGAAGGACGTGTCTCCGTTCCACGACTTGGGCCCAAACGCCTGCGGCCCGAGCGTCGACGGGGGCACGGCCCAGCACCGAGACGCCCTGGGGTCCGCGGGGAAGCATATCTTGTCGGGCCCCCAGAAGATGGTCTGGCGGAGGTTGCGCGTGCGGGCCTCGTCGACGGTGATGCCGAAGCGCTCTGCGAGGCGGGCGTCGGCCTTGGCGGCGATGTCAAAGTAGCGCTCCACGATGACCTCGGGGGGCAGCTGCTGGATGACATCGTAGCCGTCGACCACGAGCACCAGGTCGTCGTCCTCCCGGGGCTGCAGCGAGTGGAAGTAGCGCTTCATGGCGCGCAGCTTGGCCAGGTGCGTCGTCGCGGCGTCGAACTCGCCGGTGCCGTTCCAGCCGAGGAGCGTGGGCACGGGGTAGCGGTTGACGGCCGACGAGACCAGGTTGTAGCATAGCTGGAGGTTTCCGCGGCTGGCCGGGATCAGGTAGTGCAGCTGCGCCGTCTTTTCCATTGGGGTGCCGGGGTTGCCCGAGACGGACGCGGGCGGCGCGGCGCTTGGCTTCGGCCTGGGCTCGGCCATCGACATGGGTAATGATTCGGCTGTTGCCGTGGGCGCCGGACCAGCGCGGCTTGCCGCTTGCAGCTTCGAGTCCTGGGGGGACTTCGAGTGGTGCGGCATGATATTCCTAAACCGGTCCTGGCGGTCGGCCGTGTTAGTCGCCGTCTCTCTCTAGGCACGACGCATAACACGCCACGTCCCGACGTACCGTGTCCAGCGTGGGCCGCGAGTACACCAATACAAGACAAATGAGGGCGACGAAAGCTACAAGGACCGGCTTGCGCCGTACAAAGGTGAAGAGTGTCATGACTGGCCAAACTAGCCGCGGCGTGGGCGCGCCGGGCGAGAGTAAGATGGGGGCGAGCGAATGCACACGCAAAAGGGAGCAAGAGGGAGAGGTAAGGACTGGCAGCGACAGCGAGGCGCCTACTAGGAGAACGACCAAAGGGCCAAAGAGAAGACGCGAGCAACGAGGATGAGGATGACGATGACGATGATGATGAGAATGATGAGGTGGATGACGAGGAGGATGACGAGGAGGAAGAGGAGGACGAGGACGAGGAGGATGATGACGATGATGATGATGAGGTGAATGAGGCTGATGAATGGGTGAGGTAGCCAGCGGCAAGCAGCCATCCTCTTTCTTCGGCCAGTCTCCCGTTCGTCGCTGATCGCTCTTGGCTCCCTCAGCTGCTGTCGTTGTTGCCCGGCTTTCCTGCGTCGACGGTTTGCTCGCTTGCTCGCCCGCGGTACCAGGTTGACGAGATGGGCCGCTTCTGTATGACTTCAACTGCCTGGAGGGCGCCGATTCGGACCCCGGGTGAGCCTATTGCAGGCCCGAGATGCCGAAGCAAGTAGTGTATGTAACTGCCGCTCAGAGATGGCCCGCTCAGCGGTCACCAGATTGCCACATCTGGCCATGGGTCGACGGTGCAGCCGAGAGCAGCAGTCAATCACCAAGCAGTGTGTCCACAGACAGCGTCCGCTCCGTGGTTGGGCGCTTGAAAACAAACAAGCAGGCAAGCAGGCAAGCAGGCAAGCAGGCAAGCAAACAAACAAACAAACAGCTGGGAGCCTACGCAGATCTCGCGGGAGCTACCTATGTAGCGCAAGGACAGCTCGGTGGGTAGCAATTCGACTTGAGCACGAGCATCGTGCTGGCAGACTGATTCTCGTGCGTCGTGACTCGTCGTCGTGACTCGTCGTCGTGCGCGCTCGCCTGCTTGGGCCAACGATGACGCAGATGCAGCCTCGAGTGGCACTCGATCTTGACGCCGTCGCCGAGGCGCCGAGCGGCATGCGGGACAAGCCGCATCATACTTGGTATGGTTGGCGAAGCAATGTCATCAATGCCCAGGCGAACTCAACGGCAAAGGAAGCAAGGTCTTGCCCTGAGATGTTGCAGCATTCAACTCAACTCAAAGGGCTTGCGGTGTCGTGATTGCACATGCCACAGCCTGTGAAACCAGCCACGGCCCTTGGCGAGGGGCTCAGTCGTTTGTGACTTCGATCCGTCGTCTCCTCTCACCACTCACGTCTTGTACCCCCTTGGCCCTCTGCGAGACAAGACCAGATGAGGCAGAATCCACCAGTATCGCCCGGCCGCCGACGCCTGGCCTGGCCGGGCTTGGGGCACCTGGACCCATGGCAGCTCCTCCGGCCATATGCCGGCGGTGATGAGAATGTCTTGTCGTCATGTCAGCGACTTGTTCATAAATAAAGTAACGTCGTTGTTTCTCGCTCACTGGGGCCAAGGTGACCCTGGGTCTGCTCGTACTCGCACGTCGAGGTCGTCGTCCCAGCCGCAATGCCATGTCTCAGTGACTGCCGCTGCGTCGACGACAGACAATTTCGGCGCTCGGGCTCCTAGGCGGCTTGCGGGCGGGTTCTGGGCGCCATGCCCCCAGGCCTCGCTTCGCCACCACCGGGACGCCGTTCCGTCGTTGAAGATGAGCGTGGGCCGCGCCACCAGTGCCGGCCATGGATGAGGATGTGAAATCATGTCTTCCTGCCATGCCGGGCGCGTGGCAATATCCAGAGACGGATAAACTCGGGCGGCTGCAAGTACGGCGTCGCCTCGTCCTGCGGCGTCGAGCCTCTTGCTTCCGCAGTCGCGCGCCAGTGCCGGTGCCGCGTACGTCGTACGTCGTCCTCGTACGGGTAGGTAGATCCGTCGTGGGTTGGCGCTATCATTGCCGAGTCGATGGTCCGCTCGGCAGGGAGTGACTGACGGCCCCGGCGGCCCCCAGCTCTGACGTGCCAAGACTCCGACGGGCTCAGCCACCAATACGGACACGGACTAGGCGGTGCTGCTTTTCTTGGGCGGCTGGCGTCGCGTCCCTCTCACGAGCCAGATCTGGACCGAAGGCGGGACAAGATCTGCGCGCGGCGCCCCGTACGGAGGGCGAGTGCCGTGCGAGTACTCCGTACCAGCAGAGCCCCTGAAGCCGCCGAGACGCTCGGGCTCGGCGACGACGACGACGAAGGCGCTGGCGAGCGAGCAGCTGCGCTTTCTCGAATCGTGCTGCGCGCCGCGCACGACAGTGAACGGCCGGCAGGGCAGTCATGTGCCGGTGGCGGTTGAGGAATGCTCGTGCAGGCGATGGGTAATACTCGGTAGCACAAGACGTACGGGGCACGAGCACGACCTGCCGGCGGTGCCTGCCCGCTGTGGCTGCCGGCGGTGCCTGGTACCTCTGACAGATCCCCGTCAGTCATGGGGCTCCCCTGACGACGCCGCTGGCACGGCCCTGCCCTTGTAGCTGTACCGGGCCCGAGTGCCAAGGCCCGACTCCACGCCCTGCTCGCCCTCTCATTTCGGTCGCTGTGGCGCATGCGGGCGGTTCGGCTCCGTTGCGCAGGTGCGGTACCTGTGCTGGCGTTGGGGCTGTCCAGCCTGGCTCCAGTCCTGGGGCTGTCCGCTCCCAGCGCCGACCAGGCTTGGCAGTCTGACCTCGCCGCCGTCTGTTGCGGCGCTGAAGCACGGCGGTGCTGAAGCGCCCGAGTGCCTGCTACGCTGCTCCGTGCCTCGTACACGCCCACCCTCACGCCTCGCACGTTAAGAAGGCGCGCCGCGACTTCCTCCTCCCTTGCCCTTCCACGCTTGCCGCTCGTCCCACTCGCTCCTTGGCATCTTGTGCTTCTCACTTCTGATTCTCACTTCTTTGCTCGAGTCGTTCTGCTTCTCGCCTCCTCCGCTCACTTCTTCTCCGCATGTTTGCTTGTTCTTTTTTTACTGACTGACCGGCTGGCTCGTCTTGCGCCTCGCCGTCTGCCGCAACCGGTAGACCAGCTTCCCTCGACGCTTCTCACACGCGCTGCACTCCAAATCACCGCCCGCCATCGAGCGTCGTCGTCGACGCCTCTGCTCCACGATCCCCTCGAAGCCTTCGTTCTCTGCCACGTCAATCGGGTTTTCTGTCGACGCTCGCCTTCTGCCGGAGGAACATGCGTTGTGTGCCGAGCTAAAGAGCAACGGCCCCGCCCTTCCGCAGCCATTCTCGACAAACACCCCGACTGCTGCTCCGACCCTCGTCCATCCACCCTCCCTGAACCACCATGGCTCGCCGTGGCAATGACGGGCTGGCGGCCTTGCTTATCCCCGAGAAGCAAGACTGGGATCCAAAGCCGGACGACCACGATGCCGAGAGCGATGCGGGGCGCCTAGAACCCCCGAGTGACGATAACCTCGACCACGAGTACTCGATTCCTAGCACCATCAAGTTCGCTTGGCTGGGCACATACTTTTTCTTCTCCCTCCTCCTGACACTCTACAACAAGCTCGTCCTGGGCATGGTGAGTTTCCTGGCTCCCCCGGCCAAGATGTCACCAGGCGCATGCTGACCAAAGCCCCGCGCTGCAGTTTGCCTTCCCATGGCTCCTCACCTGCTTGCACGCCTCCTTCGCCAGCATGGGCACATTTTCCATGATGCACATGGGCTATTTCAAGCTGACGCGCCTCGGACGCCGCGAGCACCTGGCCCTCGCCGCCTTCAGCGCCCTCTTCACAGCCAACATCGCGCTCTCGAACCTGTCCCTCGCCATGGTGTCCGTACCATTCTACCAGACGATGCGCATGCTGTGCCCCATCTTCACCATCCTCATCTACCGAGTGTGGTACGGCCGCACCTACAGCACCATGACGTATCTGTCCCTGCTGCCCCTTATCGTCGGCGCTGCAATGACAACCGCCGGCGAGATGACGTTTACCGACGCCGGCTTCCTCCTCACCATCTTCGGCGTTGTCCTGGCCGCTGTCAAGGTACGTCTCCGAGACTTTGCCCAATTACCAAGGAGCCGCCTTTTGTCTAACAGCTCATCAGACCGTCGTCACCAACCGGTTCATGACTGGATCACTAGCGCTTCCACCCTTGGAGTTTGTGATGCGCATGTCTCCCCTGGCTGCCTTGCAGGCCCTGGCGTGCGCCACCGCTACGGGCGAGATTGGCGAATTCCGACACCTCATTGCAAAGGGGGACATTTCGCTGCCTCCTGCCATCGCCTCCCTGGCCGGCAACGGTTTCCTCGCCTTCCTGCTCAACATATCCTCATTCACCACGAACAAGCTGGCTGGCGCCTTGACGATGACGGTATGCGGCAACCTGAAGCAGTGCCTGACTGTGTTGATCGGCATATTCATATTCAACGTCACTGTCGATCTGCTCAACGGAGCGGGCATGGCCGTCACCATGTTTGGCGCCGCCATCTACAGCAAGGCCGAGCTGGACAACAAGAGGACGCAACAAGCGGCATATAGATCCCTGAAACATGAATACAGGTAGCAACGGTTGAAGCGACTTTGATCCCC
>NRSZ01000543.1:0-10410 GCA_002901185.1 Tolypocladium capitatum | reverse complement strand
GGGCGGGGGAGGGGTGTGGTATTGCCGCAGCTTGTGACAAGCCGAAACCGATGGACGGCGTGCTGAATCCGGGGCAACGCAGTCGAGAGATGCGCAGAGACGGCGACGAGAGGGGGTCGCTATGCCGGCGTGGTCAGGGAGTAATATGAATTGGGCCCGAGAGAGGCCAAGATCTCGTCAGAGCGTCAAAAATGGTGTCATTCTTTAGTCAGCCTCCTCTTCATCACCGCCGTGGTCACCTGCTTCAATTAGGTCATCACAGACGGCCTCCGGACGCCTTCTCTGCCCGAGAAGCACCTGTGCGTGCGACAGGGCGCGTCTTGGGGCATCCTTCGGCCAGCGCCGGAGCGAGACGAACAGTTGACGTACATGGATGGTGTCGGGGAGAAGCCAAGCGCATTCCAGACGTCTGGCAGGTTACGTGGAGCTACCGTTTCGCTTAGTCAGCCGATGCCGATGCCAAATGCAACGACCGAGGTCTGATGCAGCACTGCTTGACGGATGCCCATCGATAAATCGCCCTTTCCCCTGACAAGGCTGCAGCTCTGCGGGGAGCGGCGGGCCAGCTGCCGATGTAATATCTAACATCCCCGAGCGGCGCCGTGTTCGCTGTCCGGTCACTACTTGACCTCACAGAGCGGCGTCCCGGTGGCATCTGGCCACGACCACTGCGTTCCATTCATCAGACGCCGCGTCGTGGCAAACTGAAACATGCATCTCTCGCGCACGGGAACGGGCCTGTCTGACGATACTCCAGCCTCCCTCGCCATCCGTAGCTCCTTGCACGTCGGGGCGGCGCATCATCTGACGATGCTTGGCTGAATTACTCCCCTTTTCGTTGTCTCTGCAGCTCAACGCCAGCTCCACCAACCCCGCCAAGACCTCCTTCAACCACGGCTTCATTCCACCCTCTTCGTATTCGTACTCCGGACAAGTCGGCGGCCTGCTTGGCCATGCCGCCCAGGTCTGCAGCCACGCTCGTTGCCGTCAATCCTCGGACTGCCGGTTGGCCACACGCGCACTCGTGATGGCGCCTCGTCGCTCGCACAAAAAGTCTCGCGCCGGCTGTCGCAGGTGCAAGAACAGGAAGATCAAGGTGAGCGAGACTGGCCCGACGTGTTGACGTGAACCTACGAGGCGCCGGCTGATCCACCATGCAAACGCAGTGCGATGAAGTCCACCCGCGATGCGGCAACTGTGCGAAGCATGGTGTTGTCTGCGATTTTGAGAACCGCGAGGCCCTCGATGAGCCCTCCCTTGCGCCGGCGCTCGGCACTGCTGCCATCAACGAGCCGTCGCCAGCCGTGTCCACGGCGACGCTCAGCGTTCCCATGGCCCCTTCACCGCAGCGGTCTCCCAGCCCGATGCCGGCAACGCCGTTGACCTCCCGGCCGGTCGTCCCGGCCGCGCCCGGCTCGTCGTGTCAGGTGGACCGGTTCCTGGAGCTCCGGCTGCTGCACCACTTCACCACCAGCACCTCCAAGACTCTGTTCACCAACTCCCCCACCACCGAGGACATCTGGAAGCGGGCCGTCCCGCAGATGGCCTTTGACGGCAGGGGCTATCTGATGGACGCCATTCTCTCGGTGGCCGCGCTGCATCTTCGCTACCAGAACCCCGACGACAAGGCCTTGGTCCGAGCATCACATGCTTATGCGGCCTCTACCCTGGCGGAGTATTGTGCTTCCCTCGAGCGCGGCATCACGGAGGACAATGCCGAGGCGCTCTTCCTCACGGCAACCCTCATCGCCTTCCAGTCCACTGCCTCGCGCGTGTTCATCGCCGACGACGCCGGCACGGACATTGCCGACCCGACCTGCCCATACACCTTGCCGATGCCCTGGTTCCATGCCTTCCAGGGAGTCAAGACGGTCGTCGCCACCTCTTGGCAGTGGATTCGCAACAGCGACATTGTCAAGGCTGTCGTTGATTCTCAACCCAGCTTCCAGTTGGATCTGAATCCTCTTGGCCCCAACTCCTTCTTTGGACACCTGCTTGACGACCTAGACAAAGAACTCGCGGTCGAGCCTCGCAATCAAATCCCGCCAACTAGCCAAGCTTACTCCCACGCCGTCAGCGTGCTCAATTGGGCGCACAAGAACATACATGCGCCTGCCACGCTTGCCTTCCCGGCCAGCGTCTCTCGCCGCTTCGTCGAACTTGTCGAAGAGAAGCGACCCCGCGCACTCGTCATCCTCGCCTGCTTCTTCGCCTTGCTGAAGCGAATGAGCAACGTGTGGTGGCTGGATGACGTTGCGCGCCGGGAAGTCATGGGCCTCGTCACCATGTTTGAGCCGGGTTCCTCCTGGTGGAAGCACATGGAGTGGCCGGTGCGAATAGCGCTTTGGGACGGCAACAAGATGCCCCCCGACGTCTGGGGCGCCGAGTGCGAAGAACAGCCTCAGGCGGTCATGGGCTTTGTTGAGACTATGATGAGCCACATTGACCTGCTGTCCACGTTGACTAGGCAAGTCCAGGCCAGCTCTTCGGTGCCCGTGGGCGAGGACTTTGATTTGACTGCGGCGCCTCTTGACTGAAGAATGAGGCAGCCGGAGTTTTCTGTTTCGGCGTTGTAAAGGGGCGCTTGCGTCGACGGCACGTTGTAGGCTGCGACTGCGGCCAGCAGCCACAGGCGTTATTGGGCGGCTTATCGTCTGGCTGGAGACGCCTCGAGCTGATGCATGTTTGAAGAGGGCGCTTGGAAACTGGGATAAACGTCCGAGGACGGGAACAACGAATTGCATTGTTATAGGGGAATGGTTAAGTGCCTGGTGTGGACGGCGCTCGGAACACGGTCACGAATATACAAAGGAAATATGCTTTCGAACGGGGATCGGATGAAGAAGACGTGGCCATGGGCTCTCAGACGTACTGCGCCTTCGCCAGGAACATTAGACCTGTCGCCAGCAATATGGACATACACACAGAGCCAACAAGCTGCCCAATATGTATTGGTCCCGAGTTAACACATGAATGCCCCGGAATGCATTTTCAGGTGATCCTTTGTCGAATTCCCAAGATGCTGATCGATAGTTGAACCACCGTCTCCATGACGCCACAAACTCCAAACCCAACGACTTTGAGCTTTCGATTTACTGCTTTATCCTCTTCGCATCGTCGACGACGTCCTCTGTTACATTGTCGCCTCTTGACCGCTTCAGGCCCTTCATCTTCCTCAGCTGCAGTTGGCTCAGATCCTGTCTGCCCAGGTGCACACGGCCAATCTTGTCGCCCATGGTGTCCGTCGTGACGTTCTTCTTGACCTTCTCCTCGGTGCCGCGGGCCTTGCGCATGGCCTCTTTGAGCATTGACTCGTCCGCCTCCTTGACGCGCCCGACGCGAAAGTCCATCCGGGGACCAATCTCCTCCACCTCGATGCGGGGCAGCTTCTGGCCGCTCCGCTTGGTGCGGATGAGGTAGACACGCAGGTGGATGGCGGGCTTGGCGTCGCCGTCGCCGGCCACGTCCTCGGCCGTGATGGAGACGATGTACTGCAGGCCCTCGACATCGATCTTGTCCGACGGCTCACCGCGGAAGAAGTCGACGAGCATGCTCTTTGCGAGCGTAAACTCGTCCGACACGGGGCTCTCAAACGCCGTGCCTGCGAAGAGCAGCATCGGGCGCATGCCGACGGCGAACTTCTTGTTCTTGAACTGCGCCATGGTGCGGAAGTTCTCCGCGTCGAGGTACAGCTCGAGCATGTCGAGTACCTTGTGGCCAAAGGTACGGACGAGCGTCAGCGCATGGGGCCGCTTCTTCTGGCTGCTGCCGAAGACGAGCAGGCTGGCGTCGTTCTTCTCGGAGAAGAACTCGAGCGACGAGGCGTCTTCGAAGGGATGGATGGGGTTCTTCTTGGTGAACTTCTTGGAGAGGGGCTGGCGCAGCGAGAAGAGGTCGTTGAGGGCGTCCTGCACGACCTGCGAGCAGCTGGTGCCGCGCAGGAAGAGGCACGTCTTGGGGTTCTCGACGGCCTTGGGCTCGCGCTTCTCGAGCGCCCGCTTCGAGCGCGCATTGCGAGGATTTCTGGAGAAGAGTCAGTTATCCCGACACGATATGCATTGAGACGCAATTCGTCGTGACTTACACTTGACGCAGCATTCTGTGATTGCGAGTGATGACTGCATATCGTGTTCTCCCGTGGTGGAGGCTGGCTTGCCGGACGTCTTTTTTTCTTCGCCGCCTTATCGATAAGCCCGGGCTACTTCTCGGCGGCGCCCCGCAGTCACGTGCCATTGGACGGACGAATCCCTGGACTGCTTCCTTCCTATTACTCGGAGACCGGACCCGGCGTTGCCTCGGTACTTTTCAGGTGACGACGTCCTGAGTCCCGACAAACCTCCGGGGCAACGCATCAGCACCGTGCCTCGGCCTTCTCCGTCCCAACAGCTCCTCCTCTTCCCTTCCGTCTCACCAGCAGCCGCGACGAACTGAATTGCTCCCGCCTTCGTCGCCGCTTTCATCTCATCTCTTCGAACGCAGCCAGCGGAGCCGTGTACGCGGCTCGACCCCACAACATCATGTCGTTCATGGGAGGGGCCGAGTGCTCCACGGCTGGGAACCCTCTCAGCCAGTTCCAGAAGCACGTCCAGGATGACAAGACACTGCAGCGCGACCGGCTCGTCGGAAGGGGACCGGGTGGCCAGCTCAACGGCTTCCGGACCCAGGCCGCGAACGCTCCGCAGGATGAGGTATGTCTCTATCCGGACCGTCCAAGTGACCGCATCGCTAATTGCGCCGTCGATGCTCTAGATGTTGAATGGCTTCCTCAACGCCGCGCCGAATCTTCAGCAAGAATTTCCCATGCAAGCCGGCCCGGCACAGCTTAACCCGGCTCAGCACACGCCCATACGTGCCAGCTCGGCATCCCCGTCGTGGGCCCACGACTTCAACAGCCAGCCGGGCATGGAGTCGGCGTTTAATCCACCCCCTGGCACGCGCTTCAACGCCGACGAGTTCGCTCGATTCAGCCAGTTGAACGGCCAGGCGTCATCCTCCAGGTCCAGCCCCATGCAGAGCAACATGCCCAGCCAAATGGCCCAACAACTGCCGATGATGGGAGCTGGCATGATGAACCGGGGCATGGGCTACGGCATGTCTGGCCAGTCCATGTTCCAGCCAATGTACCAGAACCTCCAGCCTATGCAACAGCAAGTGCAACCTGAGGGCAAGGGCAAAGGAAAACTGGTGGAGCTCGACGACAGCAAGTGGGAGGAGCAGTTCGCCCAACTCGAGCTGCAGGATCAGGAAGCGGCGCAGAGGCTGAACGAACAAGACGAGGCCAACGCCGCGGAGAGAGAACTGGATGAGATGGACAAGGCCATGCAATCAGAGACTAATGAGTTCGGCGACTTCGAATCCATTTGGAAAGGAATACAAGCCGAGACCGCTGCTGCCAGGTCCACGGTCAACAAAGAAGAATTCTTCGACCAATTCGACACGGAGTGGAACAGCGAAATGATGCCCGACTTCCAAGGCATGGGCGACTGGGGACGATTGGGCGATCCCATTGTCGAAAAATACATGTTCGAACAGGAAAACGTCTTCGCCAACGAGAAGAACGCTTTCGAAGAAGGCGTCCGAGTTATGAAGGAGGGAGGAAACCTGTCGCTTGCGGCTCTGGCGTTTGAGGCTGCCGTGCAACAGAACCCGGAGCACGTTGAGGCGTGGGTGTACCTGGGACAGGCTCAGGCACAGAACGAGAAGGAGACGGCGGCTATTCGGGCCATGGAACAGGCGCTGAAGCATGACCCGAATAGCCTCGACGCTCTGATGGGCCTGGCAGTATCCTATACCAACGAGGGGTATGACAGCACGGCATATAGGACGCTGGAACGGTGGCTGTCCGTCAAGTATCCCGGCGTCTTGGATCCCAAGGACTTGCACCCACCCTCCGAGATGGGCTTCACCGACCGGCAACAACTCCACGACCAGGTCACCGACCTGTTCATTAAGGCGGCACAGCTGAGTCCGGATGGAGAGCACATGGACCCCGACGTCCAGGTCGGACTTGGGGTACTGTTCTACGGGGCAGAAGAATACGACAAGGCGGTTGACTGCTTCCAGTCGGCGCTTCACTCGTCCGAGCTGGGCACGTCCAACCAACAAGAGCAGGTCCACCTGCTCTGGAACAGGCTGGGCGCCACCCTCGCCAACAGCGGACGCTCCGAGGAGGCCATCGCCGCCTACGAGCAGGCCCTCTCGCTATCCCCCAACTTCGTCCGGGCCCGCTATAACCTAGGCGTCAGCTGCATCAACATCAACTGCCACCAGGAGGCGGCGTGCCACTTCCTCGCGGCGCTCGAGATGCACAAGTCCATCGAGAAGTCTGGCCGCACAAAGGCCTACGAGATCCTCGGCGACGCCGCCGCCGGCCAGGTCGACGAGGCGCTCGACAGGATGTCGGCTCAGAACCGCAGCAGCACGCTGTACGACACCCTGCGGCGGGTGTTTACGCAGATGGGACGGAGGGACCTGGCCGAGAAGACGATTGCGGGCGTGGACCCGGACGTCTTCAGGCCCGAGTTTGACTTTTGAGGGCGTGCGATTTACGGCTCTGCGGTGCACCTGGGGGTGCATAATCAGGCATTGGATATAGGGGGATACTGGCATCCCACCCTAACGTGTATAAAAGACAAATCCGAATCACGAAGCAACGTCTCGAGACAAGAGACGATGAGGGAATGGTACAAACTGCTCCAGCCGGCGACACCCTTTCAATCTGAACATGAAGATACCGATGCAGCTGGCATCAATGTCAAAAGCTCGCGTCACGGGGCCCAGCATTCCACGATTTATTGGCGGCTCGTTTGAATATTCCGCCACGCAGTGTCGACACTCAACGGAACGACCCCAGCCAGCCTGGGGTCTCAACCGCGCCACACATCATGCACCGCTGTTGCAAAGAAGAAGAAAGCAAGGACAATACATACAACGTCCGCCACCCGCGACCACCCGTTGTTGCTTTTTTCAGCAGCAACAAAATGGAGGAGGGGCGGCTGTATGTACTTCTTCTCCCCCCCTTTGAGAACGTTCCTTTTTCATGACGAAGTGGCCGCCGACATTCGGGGCTCCCAAGACGCAGCCTCGCGACCAAGCGGCACCGTAAAAAACCACACCGTTGTCTTTGTACAGGCGAGTTTCCAGATGCTTGGTGTTGGTGTTGCCCCGGGTTCACGCTCATCCGGCCCTCGATTGCCAATACGAGTAGTGGTCCTGGCAAGCAACGGCCTCGTCGTGGCCGCAGTGCATACATAGTATGAGTCTTGGGAATCCCCCATTTGGGAATCCCAAACCCTCTTTGGAGTCAATCAGCTCGTCACGCGAGGCACTGCTCGCCCACGGCATCCGAAGCCAGGGTTCGACAGAGCCTTCCGGAAGAAAGCGGTAGTAGTACTCTATATGTGGTGGTCGTGTTCGCTTGCCGAGCGGCTCGACGAGGGGGTCATATGGAGAGTCGCGACACGGCAACGGTGACACGACTTCTTTCCCGTACCCCGGTCTTGGAATTCGAGTAACACCTGGGTGGGGTGTGAGAGCCGCGTCTCCCCAGATGGCGCGCCTGGGCTGGTCGATGGGCCTCGTCGAGCTGCTAGAGTGCAACACAGGGTAATAAAGCCGCCGGGCGATCGATCGCCACAGGCCCCTCTTGCTACTCGTATTGCTTGTGAGCGTAAGCTTCGTATTAAGGGGGAGTGCGTGCAGTGGCTTTCCATTGACGCCTGGGCGGGCCACGCCATGTGACACGTCCTCTTCCCTTTAGGCTGTTCCAGCATGGTAAAACGCGCAAGTCATGCCGATGCAGGTGTGGCTTGATGCCCAAGTCGGGTTCACGACGGCCCAGGTAGCTGACCTGCCAGGTCTCAAGCCACGCGTTTCGTACGGAGCACGACGCACGTAGCCGCCCTGAAGGAACGCCCCGAGGGCCTCGCTGGCCTTGGCATTCCGGCATGGCATGGTCCCAGAAGCAAAAAGAGCCTGTTTGTCGTCGCCGCGTGCGGGCCAAGGCCGCCATGTGACCGGCACTGCAGCCGACACGATCGGCGGTTATAGTCCCGAAACATGTCTCTTTTACCCCCACCCCTCGTGGCTTAGAGCCTTGAGCCTGTGGCGGCGTGATTAGTGAACCCTTGGCTGTCCGATCGGTCGTGCGTTGCACGGAATGCCGCCGTGTCGAGCCAGGAGAGGCGGTGGCTCGGGGGAGAGGATGTCGTGTCGCTACGCATCAGGAGGCATTCGAAAAGCCTCCTCGACGCGGCAGTTAGAGGCATCGAGCCCCAAGGGTTCGACGATGTAACGCGGCACCCTGGCGGCGAACCAACTGCGGCAGACGGGGCGCTTTGACACGGCGCGAACGCCAGGCCGTTTCCGTCAGCCACTCAGCGTCGTCACCTGTGGCCCCGGGCTGGCGCGCGCCGTTGCAAGCTTATGCCGCGCCACTCGGTTTCCGTCTCTCGTTGCAGCCTGGGTCGTGACGGCGAGAGACAGGCGGATGGCAGCGTGGCCCAAAAACTGAGACGGGGGTGGGCAGCATCGCAGGGGCGCCGCCTCCATCACATGCGCGGGGCACGCTGATACGCCGGAACGGCGCGCGGAGTGGCGGGGGGGGAAGAGACAACTCGTGACAAATACGGCGTCTCGCGGATGCCAGGCCACGCCGGCGTTGGACTTTCCCGATACGGAGCTTTGGCCCGATGCAGCGATGCCTGGGCGGCCGCTACTGATGAATAGCTCCGACGGTGCATGGCGGCCGTCCGACGCCCAGCGCCGTCCGAGGAGCCGGAGAGCATCGTGGGCCCTCGTCGGCAGTGCACAAGGAGCCGTCAACCGACATCGTGGCTGGCAGGGTATTCGCCGCGGAGGAGCCGCAGGCAGGCCCGTCTGGCGGGCCTCTGCAGACCACCGAGTGCTGCCGAGGCTGCTGTCATTAATGAGTGAAACGTTCAGACGCAGCTCGTCCAGCGCTGCTACCCTGTACGACACCACATTGTCGGCGCCACCAGACACCACAGGGGCGTCATTGGCTGCGGAGGGGTTCGCTTGGTGCCTCCCGTGGTCTGATGCTCGCGTGGCGGGCTTCCATCAAGGGCAAGGAGCAAACCAGGAGGAGTGCTTTGCTACGGATTCCTCCGGAGAAAAGCAAAACCGATGCACACGAGCGGGCTCGGCTCGGTCGGGTTCCTGGTTCCTGGTGGACGGCGCCTGTGGCGAGGGCAGTGGTCTGTTGACGTTCCTTTTTCGTTCGCCGGCTCTGTCGCTCAGGCTTGGTCCTTCCTGGCCGGGTCTGCTTTGCTTGCTTGGGCTTTGCTCGGGTGAGCCTCGCCGTCCCGCCTGTTGTCCGACGCATCCGAGGCAGCCTTTCGCGAGGGACCTTTGTGTGCTGATTACGTGTTGCTGGCGTAAGTGGGAGCCCCTGTCTCGACGCCTGTGGCTCGCTCGACGGGGGCAACTCGGGCAGTTTTTGGCCCTGTGCTGGACTTGTCGGGTTGTCGTAAGCCACGCTCTAATAAGAACACTCTCAAGAATGTAATATCACCAGCTCCGGCCGGTTCCCGATCCACCGCGCTCCACCAAGGTCTGCCGTGGCTTGCGCCTTGACGGATATAACTTGGGCTCTGGGTGCTTGGTCACTTATGATGCTGGTGGCGTCTGCGGTAGCCACGAGCGGCACGGCGTATCGCCCAGAGGCGCCGACGCTACTCGTACGAGTAGGCACGGCGCTGCGCATCCATCCTGGGCGTCACGACAGAATGGTTTGTTCGTCGTGTCGCCCGTTGCACAACGTACACTTGTGCTCGTACTTGCCGAATGTGCATGGGACGTTGTGAAATGCGTGGAGCAGCCACGAGTCAGCAGCTGACCAGCGGCAGAAGCCCCAGCATTCCCAGCATTCCCCAGCCCGACTGGCGACGCGGCCCTGGCGCAACTGCGGGTGAGCCCGGAAATCCTGCCAGACTTGCGTGCGCGCGTCTCCCGAGACAGTCCACATATGTACATCATCCATTGCTGTCTCTCTCTCCACGCCCATCGACACGTGCGGACCGACTGCTGCGGACCGACGAGCAAGAAAACTACCGAAATCATGTTGCCCCTGCCCACGCCAAATCTCACGGCCACATCAGCCGCCCGCCCCGGATGCAACACGGCCCAATCCCGTTAGCATGCGGATTGTGAGGGGCGTGCCTGCGTCACTGCGTGGCCGGCAAGCTACGAGGAGGAGGCGGAGACGAACTTCACGTGGCGAGGTCGATCGCCCATGCACGGGCATAGGCTGTCGGCCCACCGAGCCACGCACCTCCCGCAGCCGCAGCGAGAGCATAGCCAAATGGTGCATCCCATGTTCCGGCGGCGACACGAGGGGTCCCTGGCTCGTTGAGGCAGCCGCACTCCCATCCTTGTCGCTGTTCCCGCCCC
>NRSZ01000069.1:0-46035 GCA_002901185.1 Tolypocladium capitatum | reverse complement strand
CCCCCCCCCCTCCCCTCCTCCTCTTCCTCCTCGTGTCCATCAATCCAGCCTCCTCCGCTGGCTCTCCTCATCGGCCTCATCTCCCAGCAGCGGATCCTCCTCGCCCCCGGCGGCCTTGCCCTCGCCGGGGCCGCGGTACAAGACGTAGTGCTGCCACATAAACACCGAGTCGTACACCATGCTCGCGTTGCCGAGGGCAAACTTGACGGGATTCCCCGTGACGCCGCTCCAGTCGCGCTGCAGCCAGCTGTCGATGCCCTGCTGCGCGACGCTCAGCAGGCCGCCGGCCAGGTCCAGCAGCACCTGCCAGATGCTCCACCCCTGGGTGCTCTTGTTGCGCCAGTTGGCCGCGATCTGCGGCGTGTACTTGACGAGCGTGATGACGAGCTTGACGTAGCCGACGGCGTAGACGACGTCGAGCTCGCACCAGTCGGTGACGGGATCGGCCGTCGGCGAGGACGCGGCGCGGGCGTACGTGGCCAGCACGCCGAGGACGCAGGCGGCGGCGATGCCGAGGACGAAGCGGCTGGGCCGCGTGGCCGCCGACGGGGAGAAGCCCCAGGCCGGGCGCGCGAGGTACTGCGACACGGTGACGAGGGAGAGGACGAGGGCGTGCAGCGCAAAGGTGATGTCGTTGAACTGCACCGTCGGGGTGAGGCCGCGGTTGCGCGCGGCGTACTGCGCACGGACGACGGGCGAGTAGTAAAAGGCCAGGTTGGAGACGAAGTAGGCGGCGAAGCCTGGACGGCGCGCGGCCCGCACGTTAGCTAGCACTCTCGCCGCCACGGCAGCGGGCAGGCGGCACGGGGGAGCGCACCCAGGACGTTGATGAGGGGAAAGTCGACGGTGGTGCCCGACGTCGAGCGCCGCGAGAAGTTGAGCAGCGGCTGCGGGTAGAAGGACGCGCTCCAGCAGAAGGTGTAGACCCAGCCGAAGAGGGCCGACAGGAAGGGCAGAAAGGCCATGGCGGCGCCTGCTGTCGCCTCGCTTCGCTGGACGGCGCTGGACGCTGGCGGGGAGCCGAGGGCGATGGTGGCAGAGGGCGATGGCAGAGGGCGTCGCGCGCGTCGTGGGTTGCAGCGGAGAGGGTTGGGTGTCGGATGTGTCAGACGTCGCGCCTTGGTTCCAGGAACTCGTGATGGGGGAAACAAACGCACGTCGCCACCCCCGGCCAACGCGCCAGAGGGCCGTCCCCGCCCGCCGGTCGCCAGCCTCCCCGTGCGGCGGGCGGGTGAGGGATATCGTGGAATCAGGGCGGTGATGGATGTTGGCGAGCACATGGACGTGCGCACACCTTAACCTCGGCTGGCGCGCCAGGCCCCGTAACGCTCCCCGAGGCGCCAGTCACGGCCGAGACGGTGTCCGGCCAGACGGTCGGCAGCAACATGCGAGTAATCTGTCGCGACCGAGTCTTCGGAGGAAACGCCGTTTGAGAAACGCCGCTGCTGCCGACGCTTCTGCAACAACGGACCGCGGAGCGCCGGAGCAGCAGACGCCCGACGGGCAGCAGACGCCCGACGGGCAGCAGCCTCGTCCAGCCGTAGAGCACCGGCGACGCAGGCTGGCGCGTCATGGCAGAGAGGGCTCAGGCCCCGTCTTGGACAAAGCGTGCAAGTCTCCATCTATCTCCCTGTTCGCAACGTCTCGGGGCACCAGCAGGACAACGCACAGGCTGCGCGCATCCGCCGGGCCGCCTCTAGGAACCCGTCATCCGAGCCGTCTCGTCTCATCTCCCGTTTCGTGCCCATGCTCTTGGTCTATTCATCCAAGCGCCCCCAGGACGGACCACGGCCAGATGAGTCTCCCATCGGCTGGGCCACATCCAGAACCAGCACAACAAAGGAAAGCGCAGGAGAGGCGCACGAGAAAATAACACAAAAGGGAGAATGCAAAATCGCAGTTCTGAAATGCCTTGAAATCCCCCTCCGAACGCCGCGTCCGATGCAATGCATCGGTTGGAGGAGCCCCCTTTCTTCTCGAGACCCGCTACCAACCCTCCGATACCCGTGTGCAGTCATGGAATTGTTATCCGGCATTTATTTCGCCGCTGCGCCGCCGCCGCCGCCGATGAATCTCGGCAGCGACCGCCAGCCCCTCTCGGTGGGCATCTTGATCTTGCCAAAGTCCTCGTCCAGGTCCAGGATGATCTTCAGCGCGTTTCTGCTGCGCGCAAACGGGCTCGTGTCCAGGCTGCCGCCCGTCGTTGCCGTCGACAAGGCGTCCGCCACGCCCGCGTGCATCTTCATCTCTTCCTGCTTGCCCGGCATCGGCACCACGTTCTGCAGGACCTCGTACGCGGCCAGCGTGAAACCAAACTGCGGCGACGACCGGAAGATGCGTGCCGGGCCGCCCTTGAAAAAGGCCGTGAAGCCCTCCTCCTTCCAGATGGTCTTGGCCGCGTGCCTGAGGCCCGTGTAGGTCGCCTCGCCCTTACGCGCTTCGACCTGCAGACGGGTCTTGATGACGTCGCACGGAGTCGTCAGGTACGCCGCCGGCATGCCGGCCATGGCACCGGCCGTCAGGAGCTGGAGCACCCCCAGCTTCTTGGTCGGCGATTCGCCGAAGAAGTCCTTCTTCAGGTGGCTGTAGGTGGGGAAGTAGATGGCGGAGAAGGGCATGTCGCGGAGCAGACAGGCCGACGCTCCCTTGTACAAGCCGACGAGGCCCAGGTTGCGCACGATCCACATCGCCGATCTCTTGGGCGTTCCCTCGACCGTCTTGGCGACCTCGCCCTGCACCTGCAGGCGAATCTTGACAATCTCCAGGGGGTTGGTGAAGACCTACACATTGCACGTTTAGCACACGGCTTCCGGCGCTCCTGTTTCGGGGAGCGAGCGACTCACGACTTGGCATGCGCCAGCACTGGCACCAGCTAGGATCTCGGAGCCCAACCGGATCTTGCCCTGCTTGTCGGTGAAATGTCTTCGGACGAGGTCGTTGACCGTGAGCTTGATGGCCTTCTCCGGCGCCACGCCAACGAGCTGCGGGAGAACACCGGAATACAGCCCGCGGATGCCCTCGTTCCGGAACACCTTCTGGAAGCAGTCAATGGAGTTCTTGTACAACCGATGGCCCGGCTGAGCGCCTCGCTGGTTCTGCAGGCGCGTCTTGACGAGATCGATGGGATACACCATGAAGGCGCCGAAAGCACCGGCCACGCTTCCCAGCATGAAGTTGATCGTCGACTCGAGAGCCTGGTTCAGGAAGGCGCTTCTCGTGGAGGTGGCCTTGTGCAGTGCGGCGACCACCGCGGCGTCGGTGTCATACGCGGGGCTCCGCCAGGAGGGGTCTAGGACCTTGGCGAAATCTTTCAGGCCCAGGCGGCCAGACGGCTCGTCGAGGCTGGCAAAGTGGAAGAGAATGTCGGCCTCCATCGGCGTGAAGAGCGAAAAGCGCGTAACCTTGGCTGCCTCGTTGACGAATTCGGACCGCGTAATCCTGCCGTCGGTGCTCCTGGACACGGCGCGGCGCACAATCAACTCCACAAAGTCCATCTCATTAATCATGTTCTGGAACGCGCGGACGTTGGCGTAGGAAATCTTGCTCCCGGTGGAAATGTTGCACAAGGTGCCGAGGTTGGCGAGGAGGTGGTCCGAGAGCTTGTGCTTGGACGTCTCGAGGATAATGCGCTCAAAGTCTTCGGGGTTGATGTAGCCGTCGCCGTCCTTGTCGAAGAGCTGAAAGGCCTGGCGGATGCGCTCGCCCTGGAGGCCGTGCAGCATCTGCGCAAACTGGGCGTAGTTGAGGTCGTGTCGCTTCTTCTTGCTGCCAATGTACAGCTTGGCCCACTCGCAGTCCCAGTCAAACGGGATGTTATCCGGTCCCTTGTTCATCTCGTAGAGCTTCCGGAAGTCGTCGTATTTCACGTTGCCGGTGCGGTCGACGTCGAACAAGCGGAAGGCGATTTCGTATTCGGCGTCGGGCTTCAGCAGCAAGTTCTCAAACACGCCCCAGTCCGTCACGGTGACTCGTCCATTGCCCTTGCTGTCGGCGACGCGGAACAGAATCGAGTACTGCTCCCTCTTGATCTTGTGCTGTTTGGACGCATTCCTAGGTTAGTCTCGTTCTGACGACCAGTTGCCTCCACGCCGGGTCGGCGACTCACGTAATCTTCATTCTTGGGGGCGACGGCGTTGATGAACTCGTCGGGCCCCATGTACAGCTCGCCCGTCTCCGGGTCCTTGATGGCATTGCCGACGAAGCGCGCCCTGCTCTGCGTCGAGAGCTGAACTGGCGAGTCCGAGTCCGAGCCCACGAGTGTCGCTCTAACCACCTCCTTCACCACCGCAGCTTTCGACATTTTTGCAAAACTCAGTCCAACTATATCGACTCGAATTGACCGATCGCGACCGGGGGGCTGGTTGTCGTCGAGACACGGGTCACGTAACCGACGATGCGGCAAAAAGCGATCGATAAGGGCCGTCGGGCAACCAATGGTCTCTATAACATGAAACACCAGGCAAAAGGAGGGGATCGCAGCTGCAGCGGTGCTCCAAACAATGTAAAACGCGATGTCGCGACAACCAAAGCACGCAGTGCAGGCAAGAAAAAAATCTTTGGTCTCGATTCGCCATGCAGCGTGTAATAAAAGAGGCTGGGCAGAAGTGGCGGAATCTCAGACTAACCTCGGGGGGCGGCGCAGGTGGTTGTCTGGGCCCGGATTTACTTTACGCCGTCCAACGCTCTGAGGATTGGCTCCAAGCTCCAACGGCAATTGCCTGCTCTTGTGACGGTCTGTTCCTCATTGTTCCTCATCAAGAAGTACTTACGACGTACCGTGGTCCATGTGAAGGGCACAGCGGTAGAGAGGGTTATCAACTCTTGTCTCAACCACGGGTTCGCGGACAAGGACTCCTCAAGCAAGATCCACGGCGTCGGGATGCCCGGGCCGGCGACGGCTCGGCATGCCCGGCAATATCGCATGGAACCCTGGGGCTCTCCAGATCGCCGCGCCATCGTCTGCGCCGTCAGGGAGACCCGCGACACAAGTTGGGGGTTGGTTTGTTATTGTTCCACAGGCGGCATCGAGACAGTCTCAGTCGCCTCGGAGACGAAACACCGCAGTCAGACACGTCAAAGATCTCAATACCACCGGGGTTTCCATTCATCACAGCTGAGCTGGAATTAAGACACGGCAAATAATGCAGAGCCCGCCCGCTAGTGCTGGGCATGATTATAATCCATACAGGTTCGACATCTCGAGCAGACCGTGGGCCTTCGTTTGCTTCCCCGACTGCCTGGTGACTCCTGCGACCGTTCAACCCCCGGGCCATATCCTTCCTTGCCTCGCCTCCCTCGATACGCGAGATCCCCTCCAGAACCGCCAAGTCTAAAGCAGCCCTGTCCCTCTAAACGCCGGATATGAGTATGCGAAAATTTGCTAGCGCAAGCTTCGCTGAAAAATATGAAAGTAGTTCATGAACCTCGTTAAATGTATTCGTGAAGTGCCATGGCGCCCATCTTCCATGGACCCGGGATGCCATCGGTCATGGTCGGGTCAATTAGTATCAGAGTTGTCGGAGAGGGGAAGGGCTTTGTCGAACGGTACAGTGTGCCATGCGCCGCGTCCCTGGTGACAGCTTCATGCTGGCCCCAGAGGCAATTGGAAATAAAGGCAGCAGTCCCCGAAGCCAGTGAGAACGGCCGCAAGCAGCTCCAACAGTCTTGGGGGTGGTTTGCTGCAGACAAAACTTCGACACGAGATGCAAGGTATGGCTGCACGTGCGCTCATCCCTCCGTGGAGACAAGCAGGCCATCCGAATACGGGAGATACCCTGAGCCACCCCCGACGGCCGCGGACCGCATTCCCGGGGGCCGCATGGGCATGCCATGATGGGGCAGCATGAAGCCCGCATCCAAGGCTCGCTGCACTATCGTGGACGCCTCCTTGAATCGTTCGTCCTTGTACTTTTCATACACTGCCGAGTGGTGTGCCCGAGGGCGGTCGCAGCATTCGATCATCATGGTGACGAGGGACTTGAGCTGGTTCCACGTGTATCCGGAGTAATGGACGTGCGGTCTGGTCTGCGGGGGTGTCAGCCGACGATACGTTCACACCAAAGGCCACAGACGGGGATATATTGGACTTACCCAGTCACCCTTCTTCAGGATCAGTCTAGACAGGCAGTGGGCACCTGCCGCCAGAAAGCTTGGTGGAGTGGCGACGAAGCGTTCGTCCATGATTGTCAGCTCGAGAAAGTACTTTGCCAAGGTGCGGGTGTCGAGGTCGTAGTCGTCGGCCTTGCTGACACGTCGCAGGAAGCTCATAGGTCCTGGCCATCCAAGCTCGAAGCTGAGCATGCTGAGCATGAAGCGCTCCGCCTTCAGGATCTCCTCCATGCTGTAGCCACCGTCTACCATATAGACAATCTCTTCCAGCGATGGACAGTTGATCTCTTCGTATTTCGAGGCAACCAGGATCGCCGTGGCGCCGACGAGCTGCAGCTTTCCAATGGACACGACCTTGCACGAGAGGAATCGATCGATGTAGTTGACGGTCAGGAAAAGCGTCTCGGGCAGCAGGCTGAATCGGTTGTGTACCTGGACCAGCCAGTCCATGAGGACGGCTCGCATGGACCACTGGATCTCGGTCTGGATCTCCATGTAGTGAGGGTTGGGGAGCATTTTGTTCTGTTAGAGCAGCACAGGTCAGCAGATGCCATCGAGGTATGGTGGGCACAGGCAGGCACTTACCTCAAGCTCTCGCAAGTACTCAAAAACCTCCTCTCCGTACTCGGCAACCATGCTGACATCCCACATCTCCCCCTCAATGTCATCCAGCGACCGTGTCTGGTGAACCTCCAGCTTGGCCTCCTCGAGCTCGCGCTGCACGCGAGTCGTGACCCGAGGGCCAAGGAGAGTCGTGGCACCCCCAGTGGTGAGGTCGCGAGATCGGAATGAATGTGCAGTCGTGTAGGCCTGGTCCTGGTCGTCGTAGTCCTCGTAGTCCTCGTCGTCCCACTCCTCTGGCTCAGACAAACCAGGAGTCTGGCCGTCTCGGTAAGAGATGGTGGCGTGGTAGGGTTCCTCGGTGATCTCGGGAAGCTTCGTGGGTAGGTCAGCATAGGCCTCGCCGTGGTTTACCTCCGCCAGTGGATCGTAGTCGATGGTTGAATACGCCAGGGCATGGTAGGCTGCGTGACCCATGGAACGATCGCTCTTGTTCAACGGCATGCCGCCAACGTCGGCGTTTGCAGGCGCCGCCTTGTCAGTGGCAACCTCGGTCCTCTCGAGCTGCTTGCTCTGGGTTCTACGGAGGGTCGGCTGCTGGGGCTTCAACTGCGGCTGACTTTTGTATTGCCGAGGTTGCAAAGGCAAGCCCTCAAGCGAGGCCTGAGAAGCAGCGAGGTTTTGGTCCCGGTCAGAATCAATTGTTGCCTTCTGTCGGGGAACGGCCGGGTGTGTTTTGCCAATGTGGCCTGCAGAGTCGAGAGCAGCAGCTGACACTGACTTTTTCGCCGCCTCTGTCGGTCGGGCCTCAACAGCAGCCTTGGGTTTGCTCGCTAAAGCAGAGGATCGTTGTGCAGGGCGAGAGAGGGAGTCTTTGCTGTTGTACGGAATGTTTTCCTTGTTCACCACGGCGAGTGGCTGTGCGTGGTGTGAAGCCACGACGGGCTGGAGCTTCACCAGCTTGGCTTCCTCGCGATCGCCTACCGCGTTCTTGGCCATGTTGGTGACATCGCCAAAGGCGGCGCGCTTGGCTGGGCCGCGGAAGCCGACCGTGGAGGCATTCGACATGCCAGTGAGGTTCCCGGTTGATTTGTGTCGCTGGTGGAGGGGAGGAACGATGTTTTCCGAGCCGCGAGGTCGGAAGGGCTGCGAGAGGGAAGGCAAGATTAGCTTCAAGGCCCGACGACACAAAAGAAAAAGAAAAAAATACAAACGTCGACTGTGCCAAAACTACCTCCAGAGCACCCGAGCCGACGCCAAGGATGTCAGAAGTTGCAATTGACTTACCCGAGCGTCCATGATGGGCAGCAGCCCGTCTGGCCTATAAGGATGATGACTGATGCTGTTAACGCGCCGCCACGGTAGCGTTTGAAGTCCAAGGCAGCAGGGCCTTGTCAATGGGTTCAGCCGCGTCGAGATAACATAAGCCTGGCGTCCGTTGGTGCGCGAGCTGGATCTATCGCCTGGCCGACAGGTTCCGTCGCGACGCGACCGCGGAGACGTGTCGAGCTTCGCCAAGCGAAATGGCAGCGTCAATCCTGGGACGGGCGCTTCGCTAGTCCAAGACGGAGAGAGGACGTCCAACAGTCTCGCCGGGTTCCAAGAAGGAAAGGAGACGAGACAAAAGTGTGCGGCCCGCCGGGAATACAGAGAGTGTCCAGCGGCAGGTCGTGGCTCGACACCCTGTGGAGGCAAATCCGGGGCGAAGAAGGTGCTGGTGGGAAATTGGTGATCGCGGGTTGCAGAGGCGGGAGTCTGGAAAATAGAACCGACGCAGACGGTCGCACTGGCCTGGCGGTCACGGCCTATTATCCTGAGGCTGACAGCGCCGCCGTGTGCTTGCAGTGCGGCCGCTTGTTGTTTGTTTGTTTTTATCCTTTATGCCTGTACGAGTAAGCGTTGCTCTCCTAATGGCGCACTGGACGCTTGTTTTCGAAGAAATGGCATGCAGTGCACGGACCACCCCGCGGACCTGTTCGCGCGTCGTCACGGCGATGACGATTTTCCGGGGCCAAGGGCCGTCCCCCGAAACTCGTCGTGTTGCGACGCTAGTCCTACTTGGGCCATCTCTCCCAGTTGTTGTCGCGTCTCACGGAGCCGTGGACAAGGCTGTCGGAAATCTATAAACGCGCGCGACAACATGCGCATGAACGGCATCAACTTCAAAATCTTACACCCGCTTGCTGCCAGTTTCTTGACACCTTCCGTTGCATTTTTGTGCGGTCAATTTTGCAAGTTGACCCTTAAAGTGGTGCCACAGGAATCTGTGCCGTGCACGTGTGCGTCACCATGGGAAGTGCGCCAGCCTAACACGACAGCACGTGATCTCACCATCACTGAATGCCTCTTGAGGCAGATTCGGGAGCCACCAAGAAAAGAAGCTGGCGATTTCGCATCCACGAGGTGTCGTCCCTGGTGCTCGAATAAAGCGCCATGGAGTCTCCTGGCTCGTCCTCCGCAGCGATCGATCGGCGTCTCGATGCGGCGGTACGCGCCCAGTGTAGCGTCAAGGGCGCAACAAAGCGCGTCCAATCCAGGCCAGTGTTTCATCCCAGCCTCCAATCCGTCGTCATCTGCCTCCGGATTGAGCACAACAACCACGGCGCAAAACGTTCACGAGCTCCAGGCCACCTGCGCGACCAAACATGAGCAACAGGAAGCTCTCCTTGGCCGAGCTTCGTCCGCCTCTTTGAGTGCGCTGTCGGGATGTCATCTCCAGTGGCCATGGAGATAGCATCACACCACCAGCCAGCCGTCGCCGCGCAAACTACTACGCTAGAGATGCGGTTAAGCCACCTTTTTTTTTGGGCTTCAAAGCTATTAGCACTCGTAGTATTCAACAGGATGCAACGCAATTCGGCGACAACAGCCGCGCTTGACGCTGCACATGCGCCGGCGCATTCACTCAGTGTGTTGGCCGCGTCGCATCGTGGCGTCTTGACTGATCTTTTTCTGTCAACTTGCCTCAAGTCCCCAAACCGAGCTGTCGCCTCGTTTGCGACCCGAGGGCAGCGCAACAGCGACGCCGCTCAACAGAGGCTGCAGGATACTACTGCGTGCTCCGTAACCGCGTGCAAGAACACAATCCATCTCGCGATGCCGGCTGATCCCGATCCGGGTCGGCGAAGGTGCGATATCAGCCACAATGCCAGAGCCAGCCACGTCGTTAGACAAATAAGGTCAGCCAGTCGGTCGATTATTGTTGTTGGGCCCTGCTCTTTCCATGACATGCAGTCGCATACAACCTCGTCGCGCACACCGTAATTCTGTGTGCGCCGCAGGACCCTATCCGACGAGGTGGACCGGACATGTCTTCTCTGACACGCGCCAAGTCCCTGGTCGGCCCATTCCCATTATTCCCGTCGACGCAAAACCAGCGACGTTCTCATCAGCCTTTGCCCGCGCGAGGAAGCCTCTCACCTGTTCCCGATTCGGCCAAGGGGATCCCGCAATCTTTGGGATACTACCTGTATCATGTTTTTCACACATGCGACAGTGCGAAGCGCAGATGAGAGCGGGGGTGGCGGTGACCAGCCAGCACAAACCAGCCTCGCAACCCGAGTCCTGATTCGTACTGTGCGTGCATCGACTGCCCCATCCATCTGGCGCCGTCGCCAGATCCAACGCAGGGATCTGAACAGCCCAAACATGGGAGTATGCGCTGGGCGGACCGGGGACGGCTGCCCGACCTGATATCTCGACCCAAGCAGCGGCGGCCGTGATGGGCGAGCAATTGCAAACCAGCAACGGCCTCCGGCTGGGCCCTGAGACCTGGTGCCGAGCCAGTCGGCTGTGCGATTACGGAGGTCACTTTCAGAAGAGATGTCTTTTGCAGGGGTAAATAAATCCCTGTACGATTCCCTGCACGTGAGCTGTAAATCGTGTTGGGCACCCCACATGCGTTATGTGAAGTGCTCCGGCCCGCCGCGAACCTACCCTAGATGGACGTACTTGGAGAAAATGGGCCTTGAAGAGCCGGCAAGAAGCTATCGCAACTTAGAATACCGCTTGGCGAGAGCTACCGCAGACCGCATCTCAGCTTGGGTAGACTGAGAAAATTCCAAGGTATATAAAATACCCGATGCTAACGTAGGCCCAGGCAAGCGGTGTATTCACCAGCAACATTGATAGTCCTGCTTATACATAGCATAAATACGTTACTTACGCTATTTCTGACTTGAGGAATAGTGTAAACCGAGGTAATTACGCTCGTCCCCTAGCTAATCATAGGCGAAGCCGTAACTCTATCCCGTATGAAAGAAGCAAAGCTGGAGCATAAGGAAGGCGGGGGCATACCTATAAATTTGAGTACTGAGTACGAAGTAGTGGTGCTCCCGATCTAGCTTAGGAGCATCTTTAGCAGAGGACATCTCGTAACCTCCGGAGGTTGGCAGCACAGACCTTCTCACGAAGCTAGCTATTCTTATGCAACTGACCCGTCGCGAGGCGCTCAGCCAAGAGCTGTCCCCCCCCGCGTGATTGCACTGGCTCGTCGGTCTCCGCCGAAGGCCCGCCCATCTCGTTCCATCCCCTGCAGCGCAGTTCCCACTCGCTCGTACGCGCTGTACGAGTACGGAGTACTGTCGCCTTGTTAAAGCGCCAGGTGTCATTCGTTCTCCCAATAGTAGGAGAGGTCGTGTCTCAACTCGACTGTGTCTTGGAACCAGCGCAAAGGCCAGGTGCGCAGCCAGCGTCGGCTCTTGCGGCCGCGATCCGATTATTTTGTCTAGCAGCCGGTGCCGCCAACGGGTCAGAACAGGCCCCCGCCAGACACACGCATCCATTTGTTGTGATCCCTGCCCCCAGGCGGCTCTGTGGCACCGCCAGCGATCGAGGCCCCATTGGCTCGCAGCCCTCGACGTGCCAGACGGATGGCGCCTTCGACTTGATGAAGCGGCCCGTCGGCGACGGCCAGGAGAAGCCGTTGCGACGGTGGGATGCTCTCGCTGGCCGCTGGCAGCAGCATCGCTCGGAATGCGTTCGCGGGAAGCTAGCCAGCGGCGGAGATGGGTCTGCGTCGGGCGGCGGGTCAGCGATGGGGCTAGCCAGCCATCGTCACCGACGGACAACACCTGCTCTTGTACCTACCTCCCATGGACGTCTGTGCCTTCGGTACGGAGTACTGCCCTGGATGCGGGCTGGAAGAGCTGCCTGCGGGCGCCCGTCATCCATGCCCTGTCCTGCCCAGCCATCCGTCGCGGGCCCCAAGTGCTGGCTGTGTTGTCGTTGGTACGACACGGGGTTAGCGGAGCCGGCCAGACTGCACGTCAGTTGGCGACCTCTTGGGATCACAGACAGAGAGGGGCCGTGGCGCCGCGTGCAGGCCGCTGGATGGCCAGCAGGCGGTCTGAGAGGTGGTTTGTTGTGTCCTCCACTCCGTAGGTATCGTTGGCTGCGCTCCACGTGCTTGGGCAAGGGAGACAGACAAAGGCGTTTCGTTGCGTCCCTGCCCAGTCTCCTGCGTTTGCTCGCATCCCGAGGTCGCTGTTATTGTTATTGTTGTTGTTGCGGAGGGTGACAGGATGTGACCACCCGTCCGGCCGTCCTCCGTCCGCAGACATGCCGAGCCTTGACTGTGCGCATGGGCTCGCGCAGGCCGTACTTCGTTGAGACGCTGCAATGGCAGGGTCACGAACGATACGGTGCGCAAGGTTGTCTGCGAGCAACAATGACCGGCCGTTGGCTCGGGCTGGACTGGCAACCCGGAAGCCAATACTCACCAGGCCACACCGGCGGAGTGAACACGAACAAGTCGTGTGCATCAAGAAGCACCTCCACCCCCTCTGCTGTGCGCGCAACTCACCGTTCGCGCCTCCGGCGTCCGGTGGATGCGTACTTTACGTACCTAGGTGGTTATCCCGTAAGAGCAGCAGAGCAGCCGTAGACACCAGAGGAGCTGGCAGCTTTCGGCCTCTATCATCTCTGCCCGTCCGTCGATTCCGTCAGGTGTCTTGCGCGCCCAACAATGGAGACGACCAAGCACTGTGCGATTGAGTCCGTCAGTGGTTCGCAGCGGCCTGCAAATCGGCCGTACGCGCCGGCGCTTCAGGCGACAGCGGCCATGGCTGTGCCCGCTTTGGCGCTACCTCCGTAGGTACCCGGTGCCACTGGTCCCCGGCAGTTCGAGTGAGGAGAAACTACAGCGGAGGAGCCCAGTGCGCCAGCGCCGTCGTTCAGTCAGCGACAAAATCGTTCGACCTCGCCTAGCTGCTCCTCTTTTCCTCATGCACACATTCTTCCAACTTCGCCGCCATCGCCAACCGTCAAACCAACTCCTGATATCTCCGGTGAGTGCCAACGACTCTATAGTCATGCGCGATCACCCCCATGCCTCAACACTGCCCTCCCACATCCCCCGGACCCCCTGGGCGCTGCTCTGCCTCGTCTGCCTCGCCTGCCGGGCGGCCGCTCCGGCAGCCTTGGAACTCGCCCGTCGCTGGCGGCCGACGGCTTCGTCAACGATGTTTCCTCCATCATTCCGAGCCTCTGCGAGTCGGACTTTGCTAATCGCCTCTTTCGCCTCGCAGTTACTCCCCCGATCGCTGCTGACCTCTGCCAGCGGTCTGTCCTCGCCGCGCAAGCCCGGAGCCGACAATCAAGCTGGCGCTTACCGCCCACGGCCTTGATGGTGTTGCTCTCTTGAGTTATTCTCGATAGCAAGCATCGTCTAGAGGTTCACGACCCAATAACCACTCTGGCCGTCGGCCGGAACGGCATTGTCGAGCCCCTTGCCGAGCGATACCGCTACTCAGGCGCTTCCGGGTATCTACCCGTACAAAACCCGCACCGCCGTCCCCAACCCATCATCCCCTCGAACCCTCTCCTCCATCGATTGCACAGCCCGCCATCGACATCAATACCCACTGTCGGGACGTCATGGCCTCCATGTCGCCGATAGATACCGCTGCCGCCATATCTGCATCCTCCTCCAATGGAGGCAGCGTCTCGCCCCGGCAGGCGGCGACCCCCAAGAACGTCGCATTCGAGTTGATGTTCTCCAACTCGCCGCAATATCGTGCGCGCCTGCCCATGCGAGTGCAGATTTACCCCCATGACACCACCGACTCGATTGTGACGACCGTCAAGAATTTTTACGGTCTGTACTCGGGCCCAACTGGGTCCAAGGGCGTGAGCTTTGAGGACGACCACGGCAACACCCTCATTGCGCGCTACGAAAACTTCAGCAACAACATGGTCGTCTATGTACGGGTCATTGAGGGGTCTCCCTCGGCCTTTGCGCCGCATCCTTTCCATCCCGCAACCATTGGATCGGAGTCCTACTACGCCGGCGAGGGCTACCAGGCCCCGCAACCGCAGCGCTTTGAGCAGGACATGCCACGACCAAGCTCACGGGCGTCGCGTCGTCGCAGTCCCTCCCCCAACGCCATTCGCGGCCGCAGAAGCGACTCCTCCAGCACTGCCAGCAAGAAAGGACGCTCGCGTTCTGTCAAGGATCGGAGGTCCATGCCCCACAGCCAGACTGACGCCTACAGCGACAGCATGAATGGATACAGTAGCGGGGACGGTGCTCCCAGCAGCACCTCTGGAAAGAACAAGGAGCAGCTGGGGAACACAGACATCAGCGTCGAGAATATCGTTGAAGGTGGTCGACGGAAGAGAGCAAAGTTTGAAAGCTCGGTAGGCAAACCCAGACATTCCTTAATCCCCCCCGGCGAATTCCTTCGGATTCTGACCTCCATCGTTGACAGGAGCTGCCCTTGTTTGCGCCGCCACAGATGCCGGCGGCAACTTCAAACCCCTCTGTTTCTCCTGCTCGCCGGATCGAGCACCATCGACCTTCGTTGCCATTTGTCCACCCGGGCCAGAACCCGTTTACGAACTCGCGGCCGATGCAAACCCCACAAACCTATAACAATGGCTTTGCACACTCCAACTTGTATGCCACTCCGGCCTCCAACAGCCATCGGTCCCGTGGCAGCATTGGCTATGCCAGCAATGCCAGCGGCGTGGCCACGGGCTTGGGCGTTCTCCCGACACCTGATCCCACCGTCGGAAGCTGCATGTCGGAGGAGGATAAGGACGTCGCGATTCAGCTCATGAGGCTGGGCGAGTCGTCAAACATTTCGCACGGCCGAACATCGGCATCCACCATGGACGACACCTTCAGCGGTAGAGCCGACGCTGCCTCATCCACCGGCGCCACTAGCGATGGCGAGAGCGAGAGCGAGAGCGAGGATGAACTACCCGCGGCTCGTCGTCAGAAGCTGGATGTGTCTGGTGGATCTAAGCGGATATACCAGACAACTGAGGCGCATTTCATTCCTACGACCGAGAGCGCTGATGTTAGCGGCGATGATGCCGATTTCGAGGACGGCGCAAACAACTCTGTCGCCATGGTCAAGGCCGGCGCTACCAAGAAACAGTCATCCGTCAAGCCCAAGCCCGCCTCGTCCATCCTCAAGCCGGCAGCACAGAAGCCCTCCAAGGCTTCTCGTCCATCCAGTATCAAGACGAAGAAGCTGCCCGCGGCTGCCACCGGCCCCATGTCCCCTGCGTCAATCACACACTCGCGAAAGCAGTCGGTGGCTTCCACCGGACACGTGCCTCTCCCTGGCGAGGACGACCAGCCTGATCTGTCCACCAAGCCTCGTTGCCAGCGTTGCCGCAAGAGCAAGAAAGGTTGCGACCGCCAGCGACCTTGCGGACGCTGCCGCGATGCTGGACTCTCGGCCGATCAATGCATCAGCGAGGACGAAGGCAATGGTCGCAAAGGCCGATATGGTCGCCATATGGGCGTTCCGATCAAGAAGGGTGAAGCCCCCGTCTCGCTTCAGCCAGCCCTCTTACCTGCCGCGCTAATTACCACCACCGCCATCACGACTGCCGACAAAGCAAAGAAGCGTAAGCGGTAGACAGCACTGCTGTCGCATGATCCGAATGCAGGATGCCAACGGCGTATTATACTCACGAAATGACTTGACTCATCGGCCGCTCGCTCCCTTCGGTGCGTCGTTTTGGGTGAGATTTGAGTAGGGCGAATGCTTAGATGCTCGTGTCAGTCCCTACAGCCCGTTGCTTGGAATGCGAATGTCAGCACTGTGTCCCCGAGAAGACGGTCAGGCCGCAGACCGTCATCCGCGATCACGTACTAGAGCCTCTCCCCTCTGTACGATTTCCGGATTGAGAATCTTTACGACTCTTCTAGGGGGATGTAATCACGTCGGCCTTTGCAAGGCCATTACGTTCCTTTATTGGCGTTGAGAAGAAGAGGTGTAGGCGCTGTCAATAGCGACTGTTTTTTGTTTTCATGTTTCCTTTTTTAGTTGATACTGGCTGCTGTCTCCCGACGCAGACACGACAGGACGGCACGGGTACCTCCTGGAAGCCCAGAAATGCGCCAACGGCCGCCCGACAGACGATCGACAGGACAGTGGGGGAGGCGAGGAAAAGGTGACGAGAGCGAGCCTTGGAAATATCTTGCCGAATGGATCGGAAGAAGGGAATTGGCTGCGCGGCATGTTAACCTTTGTGTGTGCTGTAGGATGGATGGTCAGGTACGGCTTTTTGCGAGCGCAGGCGGATCGGGGATCGTCTGGATGGTTTTTATTTGAATTTGTCAGACGGACAAGGCAAAGGGCTGGTACTGGCGACACTACGGAAGGGGAGAACGGGTGGTTTATCTTCTGATTTTCTGTCCTTTGTCGCGTCGATTTTCCTAAACTCATGGCTGGTGGTCTGGTCACTTCTCGGATGTTTCTTCTGTTTTCTAACCCGCGTTCTCGTGCGCTTTTCCTGTCTTGCCCCTTTCTATCACTCTCCTTACCCATTTCCTTGTCTTTCGTGTTTGCTGAGGCTTTGGGTTTGAGTCCTCGGGCGGTGTGTTTCGAGGGCGGAAACGGACTGTTGGTACGGATTAGTGGGGAAAAGACGCGGTAGCGCCAGATATACGAATCTGTTTTGGAACTACTTTCTGCGCGACCATGCGCAAGATGATTGTGATGCTGTGAGATGTGACAAGTTGCGCACGCGCGCGCGGTAACGTTTCGCGCCCACACAGTGGGCTACTAGCCGCCGAAGCGTAAGCCACGACGTCTCGTCGCGCGCCGTCCAACCGCCCCTCTGCTCGTTGACAAGATAGGGGCCCGTGCCCTTACGCCACTATATCAGTTGTTGCCAGCTTGCGACCGCATCTTCGGAGCATAATCGATCCCACACGTAACTTCCCTTTCCCACCCGGCACGGCGGTTTGATCGGATTACAGCATGCAGGTCGTTGGACTTGGCTATCCGGCGCTAGTCCAACTGCGGCTAGGTCGTCTCGCGCCGGTCGGGAAAAGCCGTTTGCAGGGGTGTGACACGTATGGAAACAAGCCGATTGGTCCGTTTGGGGGACTCCATCACGTGCGCTCGCACGGGATTTACGTCATTGCGTGTACCCCGCCTTGGAGGGGTAAGTAACCTGTGGAGTTGGAGAAGGGGGGTTGATCGCGACGACGGGAGGAACGCAGCCGTGTCCGCATTGAATTGGGGTTGGATCGGGGAGAAAGAGCAGCTTGGTTGGGGTAATCAGGCGTGGAAAATGTGATGGGTATCGGATTGTTGGGCAGGTTGCGGCCGGGAATGCGCTGGCGCTGGCGCTGGCTGGCGTCAGCGCCGGCAATCGGAAAAGGTTCCCGCGCCAGTTTACAGTTTCTATTAGACCGCAATTTCGCGGGCGAGCCTGTGCGCGCCGTCCGTGGTACGTAATGCAGAGGCGCGAACGCGAACGGTGAGTCAAAGCATGCCGTTTGACGATAGATGACAAGTCAAGTGGCTGTTGGACGTGCTATGTGTCGAGGCGATGTCGGGGGTCCGGACGGAAGCCGGCGAGGTCTGTGGTGGAGTTGTACTATACGCGCACGGACACTCTGGTGGTGGATTTGTTGACTCGGGATAAAGTATTCAAAGGCTCTGTGAAGCGCTGGTAGGGTAGTACGGAACCGAAGAAGAGGATATCGTCGACAGGCACTCCGAAAATCAAGCCAAGTCAATGAAGCCGGCAAAGAGACATGGCCCCAAACATGGACGACGACGTCGAAAAGCGATCCTCCGCGCCACCGGCATCCGTCCTCGTTGCGCCCCCTGAGCAGCACCATGCCAGGACCTCCACCGCCGTCGAAGATGACTTCAACCTGCCCGACGGCGGCTGGCGCGCCTGGTTGCAGGTCCTTGCCGCGCACCTTATCAACACCAAGGCCTGAGGCTACGCCACATTTGGCGTGTACTAGCTGCACTACGTCGACGCCATGGCCCTACCATCGGCGCAGGTCTCGTGGATCGGTGTCGTCCAGACCTTCCTGAGGTTTGTCGTCTGCGCCGTGTCGGGCCGCTTGGCTGACGCAGGGTACGTGCGCGAGACCGTCGCCGCGGAATGATCTCCCTCACGCAGGGTGTCTGCACCAGGCTCGGCCTAGGCATAGCCTTTATGCCCGCCCTGCCCGTCACGAGCTCGTACTTTATGCGCAACAGGTCATTCGCGCTGGCGGTCGCCGCAACAATCCTTGACCGTTCGAGAGGTGAGTACCTCTAGGCCCAGGCCTGGACGGCACAGTAATTGCTGCAGCGGCACTAACCTACGCTGCTTCGCGAGTTGAGGCGACTGGTTGGAAGTGGACTGTCAAGATTCTCGAGACTGGGCAATTAATGGTGAGCGCACCTGTTGGGGCGGTGAGGGGTTGTGCCACGGACGACTGAGCAAGATGAGGGAACAAAAGGATCCACATGTAATTACCAACGGTAATGCAAGGTAGTCAACAGTAATTTGGTTAGGTTCTCGGTGGTTACCTCATTGGCCTGGGACCTGCGACAACCGCTCGAGGACTTGCGCGACTAGCCGAGCAACCTGAGATCCGTCTTGCCAAACAAAGTCGTGATCACCAGTGAGGTCCTTTACGACAGACAAGGCGACGCCATCCTTGGTCAGCTTAGCGGCCATGGACTCAGTCTCCAGGCTGTCGATGAGGCTATCCTCTGTTGAATACGCGAGCAGCGAGTAAGGGCTTCCGGACCACTTCTCCTTGATACTTCCCGCGAAACTGGCCGGCGATGCTCCTTGCCAAGCCTTTTGGTCGGTGCCAAAGGCGACGCTGATGAAGCCAGCATAGTTCCCGCCGTGCCGGTCATTCAGGCCGACGAGATCATAAATCCCCGAGATGCCGATGACAGCGGCCGGCAGCGGGATGGCCTGCGGCATACACTGGCCAGCCAGGGCTGCCTCGCCCATTAAGAGTTGGTACGCCAATGTCGCGCCGGCCGAGTGCCCGACAAGCACATAGTCTTTTGCGAGCTGGTACTCCGACTCGAGGAACTTGAGCGCAGCGCGGACATCCAGGACGTGGTCGGGGTGGCGCGCGTGACGGAGCTCGGGGCCGGGGGTCTCGGCCGGGTCCTGAGGGAAGTCGGTGTACGGAGACAGCCTGTAGTCAATGCTGACGAAACCGCGGATCGCAGACCGGGCAATGTCTTGAGACGAAAGCATATGCTTGATGGATGGCATAAAGTCCTCAAACGTGTTGCGTGGGTCGCGCCAAGCTCCTCCATGTATAAATCTAGAGCCGTGTCAGCCGGCCCACCAGAGGTAGATGAGGAGAGAGGAGAGGGGTTTTTTTGGCTGCTGGAACGAGTCAGTCATACATTACCCAGTGCCCGGAGGACACGCCTGGCTGGCCCCGTGGAGAGCCATGTTGCCAGATGCCAACACGCTGGAGGGCATGATCGCCATACTGACGACATGTGAAGGCGAGATTTGCAATATCTCCAGGCAGTGCCATGTTTGTGGTCGTTCCTGCGCACAGCAGTGGTTTCTAGCTGGCCCGCTGGCTGGAGGGATATGATGAACGAATCAAAGGAGCTGGAGGCTCTGGACCATGGATAGTGGCGGCGGCGGCGGGGCTCCGGAACGCCAAAGCTCCTACCAGGCTGCAAGCTGAGCCACACGGGATGCCCGGCACAGGACGGAGTAGGGAGCATGGCGATGGGTATCCCCAGCCAGCCTGCCGTGGACACCAGTCTTGCTGCACGAGAAGCCGCCGGCATGAGCACCTCTTTCCATCCCCCAGGCTTCGGCGCGGCACAGCGACAAAGTTTCGGAAAGCCGCCGACGGTGCTGGGTAGAAATTTGGAAGGGCGTGTGCTGTCGCTTGTTATCAGCTGCCATCTGTCATCCGTCCTCCACTCTTTCATCGTCCATCGCCATCGTCTCGTCGCCGCTCCGGCTTGGCAGCTGAGTGGCCCACCGGATGGAGCAGCCAGGGGCCCCTGTGATTGGAAAGATGCGAGTCCATTGTCGCTCTTCAGCCAGCCCTGTTGTTGCCCTTCAGCCGGGCTGTGGATGGATGAGACGAGGTGAAGTGTTTGTGCCAAGAGCGCATCAGGTACGGACTACGGACCCCGAAGTACCTTCGTACACACGTGCAACCTTACAGACAGAGCAAGCGCTGTCCCGTGCCCTCCTGCTACTGCTGTATCTAGAAGGCACGACCGTCCCTTGTCGTGATGCCACGGCACGTGACGCTTGTGCACTTCACTTCCTAATTCACCTGTACTTCGTGCTTCATCACTACACCCCCTACATCCTCCATGGCTTCTGGAGCCGCTTTATTTGCGTCCGTGCGATATCGGAGTCATCGCACAACCCCAGCCTGCCGTAGCAACCTCCTCTACGCGTTACAGGATGGCTTCCATCCTAGCGGCGGCCCGAACCTCCAAGACTCCAATGCCAGCGGCCGCCAGCGCGAGGGTACGAGGGAGGACCACTCCAGCCCCTTCCAGGCCGAAACGGAAGAGGCCCAAAAGGACAAACCCTAACGGCCTTGTCGATGCAAGCCCTCGGAAGCATCGAGAACCCTGAACAGTCCTCTCGTCCGCAGCACACAGGGGTACATGGTGCACAGCCCCGGGACCTTGACGAACAGAAGAACTCCAGGCCGCCTCGCTGCACTCACACCGCCGACCGCGCGGTGCTGATGCCTCATGACTCTGGTGACATGTCAACTGTCGCAGCTTCGCACAGGGCCTATCCAGCAATGCTGCGTCAGGGTTTACCGCGCGGCGCTCGCCCCATGCGTCCGTCGTTCTATGAGTGCTGGATCGCACGAGTGCGTCTTCATGTGCGCCTTTTCCTTCGGCAATTCGTGAGATTGATGAATGCACTGTCACGTCGTATAGTTGCACAACGGATGTCATCACGGGAAGGGAACCAACAGCGTTCAACGCGGCCCACTTGCGTTGCTGCAAAGACGGCTCGCTCTGTCGCCTCCAATCGGCCTCACTTTCTGGACTGAGCAAACACTCTGAGCTGGCCGCCGATAGGTCGTGCATGAGCGGCGGCGCGGGCAAGGGATGACCCGAACAACCACCCACGACGGGGCCAGGAGGAATAGAACGAGTTTCTTTATGAGTGGATGCTGGCGTTCCTCCCACATCACCCCCAATCTGCTAAACATTGCCACTCACTTACGTATCTTGGCGTTCATCTACTGCTGGTACCTTGCATCTTGGTCCAAATGCTCTGGACGTGAACAACCCGTACCCGCCACACACACACTTGGTTTTATCGGTTGGCCAAGTGCATTACTGCAGGCCGTCCCCTATACACCTCGTTCGTTCTCTCTTTGGTTATTTGCTTGTTTTGTCTCCCCACTCGCTCTCTTCTCTCTACAACGGCTTGGCGCTCTTCTTTTCCCTTATATGACTCTCTTACTTCATCCTCATCCTGTTGTGTATATCAAAGGGCAGTCAGGATATGATCTTCGGCGGCGACTCCAGCCTGTAACGTGGAGTCGATATGGCGGGACAGGGTGTTGACCTAAGCGACAATACCAGCGGCTCCTTGGTGGGCGCATGCATCTCATTGCTCGTGCTGAGTTGGGTCGCTGTTGGTCTGCGGGCGTACACAAGAGTGGTATTGATGAAGGGCATTCAGGCCGATGACTGGCTCATGCTTATTGCGCAGGTTGGTTGCCCCTCCAAACAACGCATCATTGTTTCTACAACTAATGCGGCCACCAGTCAATATTTACCATTTCGTGTGCGTTTATTTTGGAAGGCGTCAAAAGGGGATTGGGCCGGCATAACGATGCGGCCCCCACGGATGATGATAGGGTCGCAGCTCTCATGGTATGTATTGGAGCTCATCGAGCACTCAAGCCCGCCAGCAGCTGCTTACTTTCGGACAGTGGCAAGCAATTGCGACTGCGACGTACATTCTTAACATGATGTTTATCAAGCTCAGCATCGGCATCTTCCTGCTCCGCCTCTCCGTTGGCAACGTCTATAAATGGCTCCTGCGGGTTAGTCTGGTTGTTATTACTCTCTGGAGCATGGGCGTGTTCCTCTGGGACATCTTTCAGTGCACTCCGGTCGAAAAGCAGTGGGATTTTAGGATCCAACACGGTCACTGCGCTAGTGCGGATGAGATTATCTCGGCGGCTTATGCCATCAGCGTCATGACCGTCCTGTCGGACTGGTTCTATGTAACATCCCACACGCAGCAAAGAGCAAGACGTGGGACTAACACCTGTCGTACAGGCTCTTCTACCGATCCCTATGCTTTGGAACGTCAAGATGACGAAGCTGGCCAAAGGGACTGTGATTGTCATTCTTGGCCTCGGTATCTTGTACGCCCTCGCCTTGATGATGCCCTGCCTATATATGGTTCAGATACCTGACTCCACGCAGCGCCAGCGTCGCTACCCTGATCAGACTCAAGTTCTTGGCTGGACTCGAAGAGGCGGACGATTTGATGTGTAAGTGCTACTTCACCCCGAGTATCCTCTACCATCTAACCTCGTCCAGTCGCGGCAACCGACGCTATGGTTTGGACTCTGGTTGAACCGGGTGTGGCAATCGTCGCCTCCAGTTTGGCGACGATCCGACCCCTCTTGCGAGCGATGAAGGTCCGAGGCTTCCAGACTACCGATAGAACGCCCAGCACCAGAATCTCTAGCGGTGGACGGTACGCACACAGTAGTCCAGCGACGACGGCGCGTGGGTCCATGCCTAGATACGGCCCTAACGACGTATCGCTTTATCACGTCGGATACGCCGCCGAACAAGACTCTCCGGCGAAGCATATTGGCCTCACATCTGACAAGGACCATAAACAAGCGGCTACTGACCATCGTCGCGCCGACGGTGGAGAGCAGAGAGATGGCAAGAGCGAAATATATGTCATTGAAGGCAGCAGAAACTCGCCAACGTGGAGTACGCAGGACTTGTACCCGACGAATCGGTCACTCGACGACTTCCAATACCTCGAGGGACAGAGCAAGGAGGGAGAATGGGCACGTCGGCCACGACTCTTCCAGCAGAAGGTGAAGATACCAATGCGAATGGGAGGCTAGACCTTGCAATCTACGTCTGTACCGTCCTTGTCTGCAAAACTTGGGCCATGGATAGATGGTTTTTATTTCATGTTTCTGGGCACTGAGGGAACCAGGTTGTCTTTGGCAAGGTCGTACGGTCATGATGCCAGAGTGGGTACGGGTTTTGTTTTCGCCTAATGTATAGGGCTATGGAGGATTATACACATATATACGGACAGCGAATATTTGTGCATTTTTTGCCAATTAGTTTTTGGTTCATCGTACTTGTACTTCGTATGAGGGGCATCCAATGCAGAGTATTAATCTCGTCAGCCCACACAGATATTATGGCGCGAGAAGTCCGGATAAGAGCATGCGCATGAATGCAACGGGATGCAAACGTGTCGTGCGCGAGAATGATGTTAGTATCCGATTTCCTTCTGGATGCATAGAAGCGATAGGGATGGCGCATCCGGGGGAGGCGCGGACCTCGATGCGACGGCGGTGGTCTCTATAATTTCTTCATTGCATTCTCATTTGGTGCGGCGTCTCCCCTGGTTCTACTTTGTGGTAGATTCCATTCTCGCCTGCGTTGTGCATTCGTAAAGGCTCTGCAGCAACGGTAACCAGTAACTGCACAGGCCGGGCCAGGCCGATTGTCGCCAGCAGAGCAGGGTGCCGCACCCCGTCCACAACTCGCAAGCTGAAGCGGGTCGTGGTTCCAGCTAGCCATGGGTATCTGCAGTACTATTGGCCTGGGTTTTCTCGGATTTCTGTGGCAAAGTGTCCAGCTGTGGCGTTTGGTGTGCCGGAGTAAGAGAGGAATATCAGAATGATTTGGTGGTGTTCTTTGCAGGCGTTGGCGCGAGCCCCCGGGTGCGTGCCAGAGTACCGGGAGGGCTTGCATGTGGAGGATGGGAGTTGATGGACTGCTCGAGAGGTGCAAGACGCCGGCCCAGCAACAAGTGGTGATGGATATGTGGCTTGGTTGTTGTCAGATATTGCTGGACTTTCTTCATCCGGCAACCAGCTCCTCCGGTGCAACGTTCCACTCCTCCTCCTCGGTCCACACAGGGGCGAGGACGAAGCGGCCCATGATCTTGCCCATGCCGATGCTGTCGCCGCCGACAACACCATGCTGTGGCTTCTCGTCATTCTCCTCGACGATGACGGCCGTGGTGAGAAAGTTCATGCCTGCAGCTGGGCTCATCTCAAGAGTCATGCCACCCCAGTCGAGTTCGACCCTGCCCGACTTGCGGACGTTGAGCTTGCCGATCATGCCGCCTCGAGGGAGCAATTGGGACCGGAAGCCGTCCCGCTCTTCCTCCTCCTCCTCCTCCGCGGTTGCTTGCCGGCTGACGTCTTGCTGGGTGAGGTCGATCGGCGTTGTGTCGCTCATGCTGGGGGCGGCGTCGAGCATGTTAAATGCCTCTGGCTCTTCCTTGACCTTGAATTTAGGTTGAGCCGCGGAAACCTGCTTGATAGGCGGCATCAAAGGCGGGAATTGGAACAGGTACATCCGCCCGTCCTTGTTCGTCGGCCCTTTCGTCTTGGTCTCTCCGTCCTCGGTGACTGTGACAGCTCCCAGCTCGCTGGCAAGGAGGTTCATGTCTGCCTGGATGGTCTTATCCTCGGGATCCTGCGGTATTTCCTTCTTGGCTTTTATAGCCAGAGCAGACTTCTTTTCCTTTCCAGGCGAAGACTTGTTGCCGGCGCCAAGGTCCTTTAGATCCTCAGTCCCGGGCTCTGTCTTGATCAGGACGTTCTTGCCCGCCTTGGTGGCCCATACGCCTTGCTCCTCCGGCTGCTCTACCGGCGGCACGGCGCCGTCTCCATCAACCCAGAGGCTCTCTTCATCGCCGTTGGCCTTTTCTGCAGCCTCCAGCTCTTCCGTAGTAGCCACGACGACCCCTGTCTCCTTGTGTTCTCTTCGGTATATGCCCATTGGCATTGCGTTGGATGTTCGGTTGCTCAGCGCGGCCATCATGGCTTCGTCATCGCTGTCGAGCTCCTCGTCGGGAGTCATGACATGAAGCTTGTCGGCATTGATTCTCGCCTCCCGCATCCGTGAAGCGTCTGTTTGGCCGAATCCCTTAGAGTTCAAACTGGAGGACCCGCCGCCCCCGCCGGAGGAGCCCCCGCCTCCAGGTCCCCTGCGGCCGAACTGACGGTCTGCTCTGCCTGAAGCTGCGTGTCATGTCAGCGTGATCTATCCTTTCATCGTGGGGGCTGGGGCGACTTACATCCAACGAGTCCTCCAGAGAACGGCCCGCTGGCGGTCGAGGTGCCTCGGCCCCAGCCACCTCTGCTACCCATTGCGTCTCCGCGACTTCTCTTGCTTCGGTACCGTGAGCGGCCTCGGGCTCGTCGCTCATCGGCAGCCCTTTCGCTCGCCTTCTTCTCTTCCAGGCGCGCGAGGGTGTCTCTGTCGGCCTCATCTCTTCGGACAGCCTTGGGTCGGAATCGGCCGGCAGACAGTGCGCGAGTCGCTCGAGTTGTCGTGCCACGGCGTGTCGCTGTGCTCGGAGAGCCAGCGCGGTCTAAAGCTGCCGCTGTCGGCTCGGCTGGAACTGCGCGGCCAGCTTCGTCGGTGCTTGCGGCTGTAGCTCGTTGAGTGCCGGCAGCGGCGGCGCCCCTGCGGCCACCTCTGGCGGTTGCCCCTCCGCGGACCATGTTGTCAGTTTGGCTACAATGGAGGTGGGATCATTGAATATGAAGGCAACTAGTGACGATGCGCCGAGTCGTGATGGTTCTGGGTTGAGGCTCCGCAAACTTTGGCGGTGGAGGGGCACATGGTGGGGGACGAGGTTCTGCCGTTTTTAGCGTCCTACGGCGTAGCATCGCGCCGATGGTCCGGTCCTGTAGGAAAACCCATAAACTATTAACTACCTTGCCTTTTTAAGTTGCCTTTTAAGGACATCTATCTTATCAGGTAGTCATGATGTTTGAAATGCTCTTCGTATGTGGTTGTTAAGTGTATGCTGCCAGTTGTCTCACCACACTGGGTCGTGCGGCACCAATCGTCATTGCAACTGTTAAGCTCTTGGAGGTTGGCGTGGGTTATCAGTCACTTGATATACCTCATCGTACACACATCAAAGCAGCCCCGCCAAACCGGGCATCTATGGTACCCTCTTTGACGAGCATAGACCCTATCCATTCCCTCCCAGCCTCAACTGCTGGGGCCGCAAACTTGACCACCACGCAGCCTCTGACGTGCGCTGCCGACCACAAGACGCCCTGGTTCTTTTCCATTTCGATTCTTTGGGATCGCCACTGCTCAAAGTTGGACATGGTCTTGGCTTCAGCCCCTCGTTCCTCTTTGGAGCGGAAATCTCGGGCGCCGAGGCGCGGTAAGGCATCGAACTCGGAGAGAAAGAACTTGCCCAGCGGTTCCACCATTGTCCCTCGAAGGATAAGCGTCCCAAAGATGGTCATGTTGTGCATCGTGTCTCGCAGCGGTAGACCGACAGCCGTGCTGCCTTCTCCGGAGAGAAGGACCGTATCTCGGACCAAAAGCCGATCGCTTGGTTGGTCGGCACCGCATAGCCAAACCTCGTTGCGGCCGGTCCATTTGACGAAGCTCCAGGTCTCTCCTCGGGCTGTACGGCCGGCAGTGACCCAGTCCAGGAGGCACAGGGAGCACCGGCTGGCCATGTTGAATATCTGCGTCTGCGCATACACGCTGTCTTGGAATGGCTGGACCGGATCTGGCAGGAGGCACAGCGCCGAGTCCTGGTCCATCTTGACGTGCATGTTCTGGCTCGTCACGACGTCGGGAGACGGGGATTTGAAGATCTTGGTGTGGCCCTGGGTGATGAGGCTAAGGCTGGCTCCGGGCCGGATGTCGACGGACAGGTTGACGGAGTCGCCGCCAACTAAGCCGCCGCCGTAGGACAGGAGAAAGACGAGGACGCTCTTCTGGCCACCGGAGGGAGAGGTCGGCGAGATGAGCTTCAGAGGGTACTGGTAGACGATGGTCTCCAGCCCACTCCCTCCAGAGGGGAGAATCTTGGCAACGATTTTGCCGTCTCCGGGCGCCGTCGATGTCTGCGGGAACGGATGGCTCCATACTTGAACCATGTTGCGCGGCAGAGCGGGCGAAATGGCTCTAATGCTGTATGAATGTCGTCGACGGCGCAGCAACAACGGGCGCCAGGAGCATGTTGTTTCTGCCAAGGCAGGCCGGCACCCCGCGCAGTCCGACGATCGACTTAGCTACGAGAAGGCATCCGAGGACAGGAGTGTAACGCCAGGCGGCCCGGCTCATCTGTCCGGCTCGTCTGTGCTGTCAGCGCGGTGCGGCTGGCGGCGGCTGGTGGTGGTGAATGCATACACGATGCGGCGCGTGATGCCACATTGGAGGTCCTGATTGGCTGGTTCGGGAAAACACCGCAGCTTTGCCGGCTCGACACACGGCCCCCACGGATCCCCACTTTTAGCCAGACAGCCCGCCGCCTGCCTGGACGCCAACGCGCCAGGTCGCCAGAAACATCAAACCGCGATTCCACGGCGACGAGTCGCTGTGCCTGTCTCTTGCGCCTCTGCAGATGCCGCCCGCGTGAAGACTCCGACTGCCCTCGCGATACACCATGGACGCCAGCCCCAGCGCATCGCCGGACCCCGACTCGACGGCGACCGCGCGTCGCAGGTCCGGACGCGTCGTCAAGGTGCCGGCCAAGTTCGCGCCGGAACCCGCTGCGTCGGCCGCGTCGAAGCGCAAGCGGGGCGAGCTCGACGGGGACGGTGCCGAGGACGAGGAGCCCGAATCAGACGAGGACATGAGCGACGATGCCGACGCCGCCAGCGACGAGGACCACCCTGCGCCCAGGTCACGGAAGACAGCCGCGCAACGCGGTCGCGCCAAGAAGCCGTCGATGAAGAAGCCCAAACCCAACGGCACGCAGCCTGCGGCGGCGGGACACGTGGCTCGGATCCCTAGTCGGCCCAAGAAGGCCGTCCGCATCGAGGCGGGAGAAAAGGGAACGGGCATCTTTGGTTCGTTTACTCGCGCCCCCCAGACTGCTACTGCTGCCAGGCAGGCGATTGAACCAGTACTGACCCGATCGCAGCCGACATCTTCGGCTCGGGCGATGCCTCCGATACCGTCGCCCAACAGTGGCTGGAGAAATACAGAGAGGACAACGCGAATGCAATGAGCAATCTCATCAACTGCATCCTGCAGTGTGCCGGGTGCGACATGGAGGTGACTCCCGATGACATTCGCGACCCCGAAAACATCCCCAACAGATTGATAGATCTCCAGAGCGTCTACCAAGAGGTGCGTACGCATTGCCCGGCTTCCATCGGAACAATGCCACTGACCCACCGCAGCAACAAATCACAGACTATCCCCTGATTTCCAGAGCCAAGAGCACGCGGTCGTTCCGGGACCTGCTTATCGGCTTCTTCCAGTCTTTGGTCGCGCTGCTACACGAGACCGATGTCCTCTACAAGGAGCCCGACTTCATGGACAACCTGCACGCGTGGCTCGCTAGCATGTCGTCGTCATCACTGCGACCTTTCCGCCACACGGCAACGACGATATCGCTCGCCGTGCAATCGGGCCTCGTCGAAATCGCGGGCGTCCTCGACCGAAGAATAGCGACCATCGGGCAACAGTTCCAAGCCGCGAAGAGGGGCAAGAACAAGACCAAGGCCGCCGAGGTCCAGCGGGGCCTGGATGAGGCAAACGGCTATCGCAAGACGTGTAGCGAGGCGATCCAGTCCTTTTTCGAGACCGTCTTTGTCCACAGATACCGAGACGTGGACCCCAAGATTCGCACAGAGTGTGTTGAGGCTCTGGGATCTTGGATTTGGCACCTCCCGACCGTCTTCATGGAACCTGGCTACCTGCGGTATCTCGGGTGGATGCTTTCGGACACGAACGCGGCAACTCGCCATGAAGTTTTGAAGCAGCTGCACAGGGTGTTCAAGCGCGACGCGCAGCAGCTTGGGCACTTTATCGATAGATTCAGACCCAGACTGGTTGAGATCGCGACGGTGGACTCGGAGGTTTCTGTTCGCGTTGCGGCCATTTCCGCCATCGATACTCTCCGCGCTGCAGCCCTTCTCGAGCCCAATGAGATTGACGCCATCGGAAAGCTCATATTCGACACCGAGCTGAGAATCCGCAAGGCTGTGGTCAATTTCTTTGTCGCTTGCATCGAAGACGTACACCAAGGCAAGATGGAAGAAATCGGTGGAGCAGATGCCCTGGATGAGCTTGACGACGTGGACGAAGACGACTTCGACTCGCCACGCAAAGAATGGGTCAGCATCAAGTGCCTTGTGGAGACCCTTGCCATCTACGATGCCCAAATCGAAGAATCGCAACAGAATGGGGCTGGCGCGGACCTGGACGTCCTTGCGGACTTTTTGGAGGCGGCCGTACCGGATACCAGAATTTCACTCGCAGCACAGGTGCTCTATGAGAAGCTCCCAGAGGTTAAGACGTGGGAAATCTTGGCTGGCTACCTTCTCTTCGATCACACAACCAGCACAAAGTCCAAGTCCAGGTCCAAGGCCAAGTCGAAAGGCAATTCTGCAGAAGCGGCCTTCAAGAAGGCCGTGGCGCCTAGTTCCGAGGAAGAGTCAATACTCCTCGATGTCCTCAGCTCAGCCATCAAGTCGAGCCTAGCGCAAACGGGTGATCACGACAAGAACAGGCGCAGGGTCCATCGCTCCGAGGCTGCAGAGGCGCAAGAGGAGATTGCGCTTGAGCTCACGACAACCATCCCGAAGCTGTTGAACAAGTTTGGTGCCGAGCCCGAAACGGCTGCGATTGTCCTCCGCCTGGAGCATTTCCTCAACCTCGACGTCTTCCAACAGCTTCGCCAGGACTCCCCCAAGTATGAGAAGCTCCTCGACGAAATCAGCACGCAGTTTAACAGACATGATGACATGAGAGTCTTGTCTGAGGCTACGTCGGCTCTTCTGCACGCACGCCAGTATGAAGAGCTCGAGGAGTTGACGGACAGCAAGCTGTCTCTGCTGTGGGAGAACGTCATCAATGCGCTCCGCAACTTTGATGAGACTTGCGAGCTCACAGTCCGTGGCAACCTAGCGGCGGCACCTCTCCGTGAGTTGTCGACAGTCTTGCTGAAGATCAGCAAGCTGGCTAGCATATCGGATTGCGTCGATGCCCTGGAGGCAGGCTCAAGATCTAAGGAGTCGAATGCGCCCGCCATCCAGATCCTCAGCAATATTGTGCACCGAGGCAAGTATGAGCCGCAAGAGGACGAGATTGACGACCTCGAGGACGAAGTCGTTTCGTTTGCCATAAAAGCCTGCCAGTTCTACTTCATGTGGAAGACGCGGGAGCTGTCCAAGCTTCTCTCCGCCGGCGCGGGCATCCCGGACGCTGAGCTGGATCGGCTATCCGTCTTGCGTCAGTCGTACCGCCGGCACCTGATTGAGACGTTTTCATCTCGGGCGGCCATCGACCAGCTCCGTCTGTTTGCCACTGGAAGTCTCTGTGACCTTCACCTCACCTTTGCCATACTCCGCCCTCTCATCAAGAACTTCCGTCCGTCATCGAGCCCAGCACCTCAATCCACGCCCGCCGACAAGTTCAACGTTTTGACTACGCAGATTGAGTCCGGCCTCGTGCCCGAGCTGATGTCCATCTTCGATGGAGCAGAAAAGCAGTACGCCAAGAAGGCCAAGAAGGACAAGACCCTGAACGAGCCGGCAGAGGACGAGGACCCTCTCACTGACGATGAGGAGCACGACGACGAGGATGAAGACGAGGGTCTGTCAAAGGAGCAGCGCTACGCTGGCGAGCTCAAGGCGGAAAAGGCCTTTTGCGAATTGACGGCCAAGTACGTCCTCGCCATCACGGCTAACCTCATCGACGACCGCGGCTCCCAGGCCGGCAAGCTCCGCCGCCGCATCCTCCGCAACGAGACCAAGCTGGGCAACAACTTCAAAGAAGTCGTCGCTTTCCTCGACGAGGAGAAAATGACCCGGCGCAACAAGAGGCCCGCCGCCAAGGCCTCCCGGGTGCAGAAGCCCGCCATCAACGCGGATATCATCACGGCTGAGGGCATCGACGACGACGACAACGAGAACATCTTTGATGATGCCGAACCTGAAGAAGGCTCGCGCGAGGACCTGCGCAGGCGGGGGCTACTGGACGAGGACCCCATCGAGGACGACGATGAGGACGAGACGGAACGACCCGCTCACGATGCAAATGATGACGTTCTTGGTGATTGAACCACGGCGTGCGTTGGGGTGCTCATGTCTGGACTACTTACTGCCTTCGCAACGACGGGAGCCTGCTTGTTTTAATTTTATTTTTGGCTCTCCGGCTCTGTTAACCAGCACCTTTTCTTTTTATTGTTCAGTGTACGAAATCCGCGATGTGTATCACTGTCTGCTGCGGGGGGCGGCCGGGGATGGATGGAGTGGGCCAGGGGTTCTTTTGCTGGCCCGGCGTTGATGTGTGTCAGGGTTCATAGTTTATCAGCCGGCGAAGAATTTCATGTGTTCCAAGCCGTACGTTTGTGGTAGGCAGATTTCGCATTGTGGGTATCTCAGGAAGCGTCGTGATCTCATCTCCAAGCAAGCAAAGCTAGGATGATTGTACATCTTCACGCCACCACGATCCTGGTCCCGAACAGTCCAAACATTCGTTGCCACCGCTTCCCGTCGCCGGCGTCGGCCTTGCGCGCGTCCGGCTCAGAGACCCTGACGCCGTACTGACGGATGCAGCACGAAACCGAACGGTTCGAAACCTGCGGCGGCTTCTTCCCTCGGCCCTCCTCCTCGTCGGAGCTGTGCTCCGGAGGTTCGCTGTGCTTCCCTGCTTTGGCCTTCCTCTCCGCCTGACTCTTGTGTTCTTCTAGATTGCCCCATAGGAGGAATAGCCGCTCCCGCAGGGCCTGGAGGTTCTTGGAATCCTGCCTCAGATTGGAGGCATCCAAGCTCGTCAGGCATTGCGCAGCTTGGTTATCCACGAGCACCCAGACCTTCTTTTTCTGCCGTCCGCCCTTGACGATGGCATCTTCCAGCTCCAGGTAAAAGCGCCATTCCCAGTCCCTGACAACAGTAAAGTTCGTCATCATGTCTTGGCCGGGCTCCAGCTCCGACTCCGACTCTGACCCAGACTTATCTGACAGGACGTCGAAGTCGGAGGCCGCCTTCTTGGGGCAGGCAAAATCTTCTAGCTTGGAGGGCATGAAGTTGATGACGCGCACGTGGGTGCGGTAGCGGGCGTTCATAAAGGGCAGTTGCAGTTTGACGATCTCCTTATCGATCATCATTGTGTGATGTACGGGTTCAAGAATCTCAGCGACGAAGCTCGTCGGCTTGTTCTCATTTTCGCATTTCACTGCTTGGTCAGCCTTGAGCTACAGGGAGGACATGGGAGCAACACATACCTTGTGTACTTAGATCCGGCACTGGAATGAGGGCCTTTTCTGGTTCAACCCGCTTGAACTTCTTTGCGCGCTCGGCCTTGCGCTGCGCTCTACTGTTCATCTTGGTAGGCTGCTCCGTGTCCAATCCCAAGTCGGCCTTCCTCTTACGTCCGGCGTTCGCCGCGTCGGCCATGTCCTTGAGCTGGCCCTTCTTTGCCTTTTCATAGTCTCGCAAGCGTCGGATCGCATTCTTCAGCTGGGGGCTGACTGATTCCGGGTCCTCTGTCGGATTCAGGGGTACAATGTTGATCTTGATTCCGTGGGCGCCACGGTCCTCTCGCAGATAGCCCTCGAGATTGGATCCATTGTGGCCAAGCTTGAATTGCATGTTACGCAAGGATACCCACGACCCATTGGAGAGCCCCTGATTACGGATTACCGAGGCGTGCGGCTCGAAGCAAGTCACCTGCATGCTTCGCTTCCCAAACGGACCTGTCCACTCCGCCTTTTTCTGGCTATTGGAGAACTTTGCCAAATACCCAAAAGGGTCGCCAACCTGACCCTCTGCCACGTTGCCGCCCGTAAACGAGAAGTGGAAGAACAGCTGGTTCTCTGTATAGTCCGACACCCAGAGTGTGAACTTGTCGCCCAGGTCGTACGGATCCCTGACAATTTGCACAACTGTGTCGGCAAAGTTGCCGTCCAGAACATCTTTAAGCTCTCTGAACTTGTCCTTGACGTTGCTTGACCTCTCTCTCATGTCCTCAAATTTCTCCTGAGCCGGAAGTCTTTCCTTGTCGATGGTGTGATACAGAACCGCAACAAACCCGAGCTCCGCTTTGCTTAGACCAGACGTTTGCTTCCGGGTTGATGGCCGCAAGGCGACTGAGGCTTCCTCTGGGGGGTCGGGGATCTTGTCGGCCTGGTAGATGTGAATATCTGTGGTCCAGTTTGTACACAAGGAGATGGACTCGGAGTGATATTGTTGCACCTTCGCACATGGTCAGCCTTGGGAAGAACTTGTGAGGGCAACACATACTTTGGCCGCGAAAATCGCGATTACGTCGCCGCAGCCGGCATCGGGCATGTTCTCTTGCGGCCAGAAAATATTGAGCATTAGCGATTCGCGGCCATCGTATTCCACAGACTGATCAAATATTCGAATCTGGCATTTCCAGTCTGAAGGAGTCAGCAAGTGTAGTGAATAGCCGAAGCGAGAAGGGACAAGCCCATCCTCACCTTTTCCTCTTGTCGGGATTGGCGCCCTGAAGTCTGTGACAACCCCAATGACATTGACCTTGGATCCCACGCCGTGCTTGCCGTCGAGGATGTCTCGCACCGTGACAAAGCCGGAAGGCGGCTTTTGGTTCCCCGGTTGCGCCATGTCGATATACCTCCCGCCGCACTCTGATGTTGGCGCGTCTCTGCGAGTGACTTTTGGATGTGACCAATGCTGCTCGACTAGGCGGTGAATAGTAGCAATACCGACGCGTAAAAGACAGGCAAGCCACCGCGTCTCGTCCACCAGTCGCGCCGGCACGTGACCGTACACGTGATTTGAGCACAACTTTGGTGCTGTGACCGTGCACGAAACGCACGGGCCTCTACTAACGGTGGATACATTTCATTAGGCTGAGGTTGAGAGCAACCTGCGAGTAGATCGAGTTTGTCTGATCCACACTGCTTAGACCCGTCCAGGGTGCACAACCCTGTGCCTCAGGCAAAAGGACCCCGGTTCTCGACCCAGCGCCAGTGGCTACCTTTGTTCACGGACTGTGGTCGTTTCCGCCGTTGTCAATTTTTCCTCATCATCACCCGCGTCCCTCATTCTTCCCCCCGAGCCGTCCGCATCGTGCAACCGAGCAGCAGCTCTAGCCTCAGGGATAGGGACGATTCGTGAAGAGCCCTGCGCATCGCTATACCTCGTGGTTACCACTGGACCTGGGCCTGCGATTCCTCCGCCAGCAAATATACCCCCGCACAGCACCTAGCCGCCGTTTCACCCACCAGCGTTTGCCGCCCGAGCAAGTAATAAATCATCGACAAGATGGCGGAGCGATACATCCCCGAGCATCGCCGCACACAGTTCAAGGCTAAGAATACCTTCAAGCCTGAGGAGCTTCGCCGCCGCCGCGAGGAGCAGCAGGTTGAGATCCGCAAGGCGAAGCGAGAGGAGAACTTGGCGAAACGTCGAGGCATTGGAACCGGTGAGAACCGTCCTGGCGCCTCGCTCGGTGCCGCCCCCGACAGCGACGATGAGTCGGCCCCTACAGAGTCTCAGGTGAGCATGATGTCTCTCATTCCCTTTTCCCCGGCATTCCCTTGGCCTTGCTGCTGCCACAGCACGACCAAACACTCGTTTTCCCCCCCGTCCGCCGTACACTGCCTACGATGTGGGGGTGGCATGTGCTGCGCAACCCCACATTCTGACTGCACCTTGACCCGTTGCATTGGGGCAACGCAGCGGCCCCTCGTCAACAGCTGACATGGGTCATCTTATTTCGTCCATCGTTGTCTTCGTATGCACTGTAACTAACTACTGGCTGCTTCAGTTGAACGAGGACCTTCCTCAGATGGTCTCGGGCGTGCTCTCGGACCAGATCGACCTGCAGATCCAAGCCACTACCAAGTTCCGAAAGCTTCTGTCTAAGGAACGAAACCCCCCTATTGAGGAGGTCATCAAGACGGGCGTCGTCAGTCGCTTCGTCGAGTTCTTGCGATCGCCCCATACCCTGGTGCAGTTTGAGGCTGCCTGGGCACTTACCAACATTGCCTCTGGATCGGCTACCCAGACGCAAGTGGTGATCGAGGCTGGTGCCGTGCCCATCTTTGTGGAGCTCCTCGCTAGTCCTGAGCCTGACGTGCGGGAGCAAGCCGTCTGGGCCCTTGGAAACATTGCCGGCGACAGCCCTCACTGCCGTGATTATGTGCTCAGCTGTGGCGCGTTGAAGCCCCTGCTGAACCTTCTCGGTGATAGCCGCAAGCTGAGCATGTTGCGTAACGCGACCTGGACCCTCAGCAACTTCTGCCGCGGCAAGACTCCCCAGCCGGATTGGAACACGGTACGCTGCACTGCGCGACAATTACGCATTGATTGATGCTGATCTCCCACCCTCTCTAGATTGCCCCGGCGCTCCCCGTTCTTTCCAAGCTAGTCTACTCTCTCGATGACGAGGTCTTGATTGATGCTTGCTGGGCCATCTCATACCTCTCCGATGGCTCTAATGATAAAATTCAAGCCGTCATCGAGGCTGGCATCCCGCGCCGACTGGTGGAGCTTCTCATGCACGCATCCACATCGGTGCAGACTCCCGCTTTGCGATCCGTGGGCAACATCGTCACTGGTGATGACGTTCAGACGCAGGTCATCATTAACTGTGGTGCCCTGCCCTGCCTCCTCTCCCTCCTCAGCTCGACCAAGGACGGAATCCGTAAGGAGGCTTGCTGGACGATTTCGAACATCACTGCTGGCAACTCTTCCCAGATCCAGTCGGTCATCGATGCCAACATTGTCCCTCCTCTCATCCACCTCCTTCAGAATGGCGACCTTAAGACCCGCAAGGAAGCTTGCTGGGCTATTAGCAACGCCACCTCTGGTGGTCTCCAGAAGCCGGAGCAGATCCGATACCTGGTCTCTCAGGGCTGCGTCAAGCCGCTGTGCGACCTTCTCTCGTGCCCCGACAATAAGATCATCCAGGTTGCCCTTGATGGTCTTGAGAACATCCTGAAGATCGGTGACCTCGACAAGCAGGCTGCTGGCGAGAACGCCGACGCCATCAACCGCTTTGCGCTATTTATCGAGGAGTGCGGTGGCATGGAGAAGATCCACGATTGTCAGAACAACGCCAACGAAGAGATCTACGTTAAGTCGTACCACATCATCGAGAAATACTTCTCGGATGATGTGGAGAATGCTGACGAGGGCATGGCTCAGCCGACTGGGCCCAATGGCACGTTCGGCTTCGGCACCAACGGCCCTGCTCAGTCGGGAGGCTTCAACTTTGCCAACGGAGGCGACTCGATGGATATGTAGGGACCATGACGCTTCCCCCCCATATGGCAAGTCCTCGGTGGTGACTAGGCTTGACACGAAATGGATGCCCGTGCTTGAATGGCAGCATTCTCCCCAACAATACCCCTACCCCAGTCACATTCCCCTCGACAACGCAGCATTCGGTGAACTGTGCGTTGATCGTACCCAATTCCCCTGATATCATCACCACAGCCCCCCCTGTCTTGAATCTGGCATGAGGAAGTTGCACGGTGAGGAGAGAGCCCCGGCAGGATACGCAGGCCTTATGGTAGCTTGAAAGCTCCAGCCTGAGAGAGAAGGTTCACGAGCGAGATGAGTGAAGGTTGATCCGTCGGTGCAGCTGTGGCATCAATGGAAGTTGCGCGGGCTCATGTGGATGGCGAAGGACGTCCATCAATCATGTCATAACGGGCTGCCGGGATTCATGAACGACTGGCACGGAGTGAAAAGCTCGGCGCTGATGCGTAAACCGGCGCCGCTTTAGAAGCTGGTGCTAGTGCACCTCGCCTCTGGAATGCAGAACGTCACGTCGCCGCTGATATCACGACCAAGTGGTTGTGCATCACGATAGGAACACCGACGTAACGAAAACGAATTTTTGGCACACAGATCAGTTCCTCCAATCGGTGACGTACGAGTAAACCTTTTTGGTGACGCGTGGGCTGGTGCGAACGTTATGGCATGTGCTTGAAGTCTTGACGCCCGCATCGTGACGACGATCCGAGAGCAGTTTGGACAGTTGGTCGTACGAGTATCCTGGAGAGCGTTTTGTACCTGGTCATAGGCTGAATGTCTCTTGATTGTAATTCGTACGGGTAATAAGAGCGGATCCGGTTTCTACCCTTGTCAAAACTCTTGTTTGATTGTTTGTGCACGGCCCGACGGTGCTTTGTGGTACATCAAAAGTACAGCAGCCATGAATAGCGGAAGACGCGGAGTAAACCCCTTGGTTCGGCAAAGTAGTTCCAATACGGAGTACTCTTTGTCTATCCTGCATTGTTTACTTAGAGGTACTCCGACCCACTACATCGAACACAGAGGTTCACCAAGAAATTCCACACTAAGCTGTTCAGTTGCAAAATGGGTGGTTGGTCTTATTCCCGCATGGGGAGTTGAAAAAACAAGCAAGCAGCCCTTGACGCCAGAGTGGCAATGTAGGTACTTGCTCCCGTTGGGAGAACGTCTGAATAGCCGGGTAACACGCATGTCTTAGATAGTTGCCTGCAAGGAGCAATTATTCCAGGCGGAAAATGTGGTTCGCGAACGAGCTAAACGGTACAGTAACGGTGATGCTAATAGCACCTTGCCCTGTCTTTGTCTCGGCAGGTACTATCTGAAAGTCTGACGCCATTAGCCGGACGAAGTACATGCGTATATTTTGAATCGCGGCTGGCTGCTCCTTCTTTTTCCAATGAACCAGTCGTGCTTATTAGACTCGCGCGGCTTGTCGAGCCGGCCCTGCTAACCGGAAGGAAAGGAAGATACCTCTTGCGTATATTGACCTCGCAGATCTGAATTACGCCTTCGTACAACGTTCTGCGTGGTTTTCTTCGACCACCTAGTATCCTTCAAGGCTCTGCTCTTTCTGGGGCGAAGCGGCCATATCTCGGAGGCACATGCGAGGGTTGGAAGCAAACTAACCGAGTTAATCAATACAAGAACAAGGTTAATGTAGATGCTCTTGGATCGGCCAGAAACGTTCGATGGCGCTGTCATTAATCCTAAGAGAGGCAAGTAATTTGGCTATTTCGTCATCTGTGAGGCTTCATCACCCTGTGACGTATTGCAAATCATATCGAGAATCATATAGTGCTCGGCGGTCGCGGTATGGACAGTGCCTTGTTTCGAGATTGCGGCTAGAATAGTGCTATTCCTTTTCAAACCACTCTGCCGTGCATGTCGCAGTCTTAGCTAGGAGGCCTAGGCCTTCTTGCCCTTGCCCTTGTCCTTGCCCTTGCCATTGAAGTGGAGGTCACCGGGCCCGGTTTGTTGCTTAGTGACATGGCTATCACCTTCATGCCCACCGACGCCGATTTGTGTAGCGCCCTCGACGGCGTCGCGGAATCCTGCCCCCAAATTGCCATGCTTGAGATCAGAGATCGCGCTAAAGGCTTGCCCCCGCTTGTTGACCTGGCGGTTGTCCGCGGCGTCGACGGGCAGCGGCTCAAGCTGGTTGCTATCGCGCTCAGCCAGCTGAATAGGGACGGCCATAGCCGACACCAGGCCAGCGGTGAAGAGAAGGATAGCGACGGGTTTCATGATATCTTCAAAGGAACCAAGGAAAGGTAGTTATAGAAAGGTAGTTATAGGTATAATAAGTAATTGGAAATGAATCGGAAGACCGCAGCTCTTAGAAAGGATTGTGCTAGGTAGAAGAGAGTATATTAGCAGTGATTATTATATTAGATGAGCCGGGGAGGCATGATGCTTAAGTAGCCATCGGCGGGCTGCCGGAGAGCTATGTGATAATTATCTCACATACTGTTCTTAGCATCGTACGAACCGATCGCCAAGGTTTTTGTTAATAATAAAATGAACCTTGTCGCATCATCGTGTCAGGTTATAAGGAGGATTATGCTGTGCACGAGGTGTAGCGTCACATTTTCGTTTTGCAAGTTGTGGCATATTCCTACGAAGTAGCACGGTTTGCATTCATTTGAAAACGATGGTGGGTTTCAGATCTAGATTGTCGCATTGTATGCGGTCTGCGCCCAGAAACGTAAATTATAAGGAGTTCCAAAGCGAAACCGAATTCGCTCTGGGGAAGTCATTAGATGTTTGAATCTGATGCTTGGTGGCGTGAGTGATCCGGTAGCCGGATTTGAGCCGATGGCGGAGGCACTGTGACCTCCGCTCCGAGGATGCGACACCATACAGTGCGAAACGCTGTCCCAGTTTTTCACATTGCATGCACAGCACCAGATTGGCTTCGCGACTCTCTTCCGACCCAAGACAAGCCAACATCCGAGCGCAAGTCAATGATATGGTGAAAAAGGCCAAAGGGAAGGCTGATCCGCCTGCCCCAGGCCCGTCGAATGCGCCCAAGGACGGCGCCAAGGGCAAAAATGGCCAGAAGGCCGAGCCGCCGACTCCCCAGCCGCCACCAGCGGCGCCTCCGAAGCCGACGGTCAAACAGATTATCGGGGGCTCATCGTGGACTGGAAAGCTCCCGGTCAATCTCCTGAGTGAGTACTGCCAGAAACAGCGCTGGGACAGGCCCGAATACGACACGAGGAAGACCCCCGAAGGGTTTTCGGTCTGGGTTACGCTCAGCGCCAAAGACCCAAAGACGCAGCTGCTCACGAAGCTGGATCCCTTCAAGATTCCTCCGAGCCACAAGCATCTTCTTTTGAGAGACACTGCTCTGGAGGCCAAACATGCTGCCGCCACGTACGCCCTCTTTCGCGTGTGCAGCATGCAGAACAAGCACACCGTGCTCCCGCCAGATCACAAATCGCTCTGGAAGGAGTTCCAAGCCTTGAAGGTTCTGGACGTCAAGGAGGGGAAGGCATGGATGTACGAGGCGGATCCATTCAAGGCCTTACAGGAGCGCCAGGAGGCCAAAGCTGCTGCCGAAAAGAAGAGAAAGGAGGTCGAAGCGGCCAAGGCCAAGGCCAAGGAGATGCCTGGCGCATCGGGCCTGATGTTCATGAACGGCTCCGACGGCGGTTCTGGTGCCGCATCGAATCTCTTGAAGGGATGGACGGCAGCACCAAAGGTTGAGATGGGCAGACACACGAGGGTTCAGCTGGAGGCGTTGTTGCGGACGGGCATCTCCTGGAATCCGCATGGCATCTGCATGGCCCCGGACCAAAGGGATTCTGTGGTGGCCGAATTCAGCAAACTAGGCTTCCGGCGCAGCCATGTCGCGGAAGCAGTGGAGCACTGCAAAGATCGAGAGGAGACTCTAGAGTGGCTCCTCATTCACGTCCCCGAGGATGATCTCCCGCCATGGGCGCTGCCGGAAAGTTATTCAGCCGGTATCTCTGTGGGAGCCACCAACTTGAGGCGAGAGGCTATCATCAAGTCTCTCTCCGAACCAGGCTACTCTCTTGAGCTTTGTACGCGGGTTCTCGACGAAAATGGGGGCGACGAGGGCAGGTCAGCAGAGGCATTGCAGGAAATCCTGCTCGCCGCATCGCCCGGCGATACGCCCGCCAATGACACTGACGATTTCTTGGACGTGGGCTCCCCTGAAGAACAGTGGGATGAGGAGGTCGGAAGCCTAGAGTCCATCTACGGTGAAATCTTCCGCCGCGAAAGTGACCGAGTGATTCGAATACGCCTGGAATCAGTAAAGAATGCACAAAACACGCAGAAAGGCGAAGTGGAGACATTTTTGCAAGTGCGGAGGGCATCAAGTTACCCAAAGCACCTGGTCCTCGCAATCATCGCGAAGCTACCGTCTTATATCAAGCTGAGCATCGTCAAGAGAGCTCTAGCGTACATGGAGGAGTCACTACGAGATGAGCCCATGAAGATTTACCTTGTCATGGACTGGATCCAACAGAATATCAGCGACATCGTGGAGAATCCTGGGAAGCTGGTGGACATCTCTGCTGTCTCTTCAGCTGCGTCCGAGAGACAGCCTGTGCCGTCGGCAGCATCAAGGCAGCGAACGCGGAGACCTGCGAGAACAATCCAATGGATCCCAGATGCCCAAAACAGGGAGAGGTGGTTACAGCGCCACGAGAGCTCGTCCTGGAGAGACATGCAGTCGAAACGCCAGAGGTTGCCTGCTTGGCAGATGCGCGACCTTATCGTGGACACGGTGAGCGAGAACCATGTCACAATCATCAGCGGAGAGACTGGATCAGGAAAGTCTACGCAATCGGTACAGTTCATTCTTGACGACTTGTACGGCAGGGGTCTAGGGGGGTGCGCCAACATGATCGTCACGCAGCCTCGCAGGATCTCGGCGCTGGGCCTTGCAGACCGGGTGGCCGAGGAGAGGTGCTCACGGGTGGGCGACGAGGTGGGATACGCCATCCGGGGAGAGTCTCGCCAGTCTAGAGACACCAGAATCACGTTCGTCACGACAGGTGTTCTGCTGAGGCGTCTTCAGACGTCGGGCGGGCGAGTTGATGATGTCGCGGCATCCTTGGCGGATGTCAGCCATGTCATCATCGACGAAGTTCACGAAAGAAGTCTGGATACGGACTTTCTTCTCAACTTGATTCGCGAGGTTCTGAGGAGGAGGAAGGACATGCTGAAGCTGATTCTCATGTCGGCAACCCTCGATGCAGCAACCTTCAAGGACTACTTTGCCTCTGAAGGCTTGAGCGTCGGGACTGTCGAGATTGCTGGAAGAACGTTCCCGGTCGACGAGTACTACCTTGATGATGTTATTCGCATGACTGGTTTCGGTGTCGAAGCCAATGACAAGGGGTTCATCGGCGACGAGACGATGGGCAAAGTCATCCTGAAGCTTGGTTCTCGCATCAATTACAGCCTGCTGGTCGAGACTGTCAAGGCAATCGACTTTGAGCTTTCGTATGAAAAGCAGTCTGGTGGAATACTGATATTCCTGCCGGGCGTGGGTGAGATCAACCACGCTTGCAACTACTTGCGGTCAATGAACTCTCTTCACGTCCTCCCTCTTCACGCGTCGCTCGAGACGCGCGAACAGAAGAAGGTCTTTGCCAGCCCACCACCGGGCAAGCGCAAGATTGTGGTGGCGACCAACGTCGCGGAAACGTCCATCACCATCGACGACATTGTTGCCGTCATCGACAGTGGAAAGGTCAAGGAGACCAGCTTCGATGCGCAAAACAACATGCGGAAGCTCGAAGAGACTTGGGCATCCCGAGCGGCATGCAAGCAACGGCGCGGTCGTGCCGGTCGAGTCCAGGAAGGCAGATGCTACAAACTCTACACGGAAAACCTCGAGCGCCAAATGGCCGAACGGCCGGAGCCCGAGATTCGCAGAGTACCGCTCGAGCAGCTTTGCCTTTCGGTCCGCGCGATGGGCATGCGCGACGTGTCGCGATTCCTCGGGCGATCTCCGACCCCCCCTGCGGCAGTGGCGATTGAAGGCGCCATTAAGCTTCTGCAACGAATGGGGGCGATGGATGGGGACGAGTTGACCGCCATGGGCCAGCAGCTTGCCATGTTACCGGCAGACCTGAGATGTGGCAAGCTGATGGTGTTTGGCGCGATTTTCGGGTGCCTAGACGACTGTGTGACCATTGCAGCCATACTAAGCACCAGGAGTCCATTCGTCTCGCCGCAGGAGAAACGAGAAGAAGCCAGAGAGGCCAGGATGATGTTCTACAACGGAGACGGCGATCTCATGACCGATCTTGAGGCCTTCCGGCACTGGGATGGGATGATGAGCGACCGAGTTCCCCAGCGCCAAGTCAGGTCCTTTTGCGACGAAAACTTCCTGTCCTTCCAGACCCTCTCCGACATTTCGAACACGAAGTCGCAGTACTACACTTCGCTATCGGAAATGGGCATCGTGGGGCCTGGGGGAGCGGCCGCCAGCTCCAGCGCGGCAGGGCCTCGAGACGCTCAGCTGCTGCGGGCTCTAATCGCCTCGGCTTTCACGCCCCAGATTGCGAGAATCCAGTACCCGGGCAAGAAGTACGCGAACTCCATGTCCGGGGCGGTGGAGCTGGACCCGGAAGCCAGGTTGATCAAGTACTTTAACCAGGAGAACGGGCGTGTGTTCGTGCACCCGAGCAGCACGCTGTTTGGCAGTCAGGGGTTCTCGGGCCACGCGACGTACATGTCGTACTTTAGCATCATCTCGACGAGCAAGATCTTTATCCGAGACCTGACGCGTAAGTTGCTTCACAGCCCGCCAGGCTTTTCCTTGCGCTAACGCGACACACCAGCCTTCAACTCGTATACCCTGCTGCTGTTCTGCGGCACCATTGAGCTGGACACCATCGGCCGAGGACTGCTCGTCGACGGATGGATTAGACTGAGGGGATGGGCCAGGATAGGTGTTTTGGTGGCTAGGCTGAGGGGCATGGTGGACGACGTGATTGCTCGCAAGGTGGAGAGCCCGGGGCTCGACTTGGGCGAGGACAAGGTGATTCGGATGGTGAAGAAGCTGATAGAGCTGAACGGGCTGGATGCATGAATACGGCTCAGGAGGCGACGGGGGCTGCGTAGTCGGTGGTCAGCAAACGCTGGCCATGTGTATGCGAAGACTGGAAAGATGTTGTCTTGAAGACGAGCCAGAAAATGCGTGCTCGATGATACTGGACCCGTGGTGGCGGAGCCGCGGCGTCGCCCCCTCACCACAGGACTCGGTCACAGCGAACTCGACCACGACAGCTCACGGACGCTCTCAACCGACGACTGCAGCATCACCTTGGACGGCCGCCATGGCGAGCATGGACCCCGGCTCGGATGAGGCGATGACAAAGGAGGAGACGCGAGGCGAAGGACCTGCGGTTCGAAACGCCTGTAAGGACACGGTCCATTACACGACAGCCTCAGGCGCGCGAGCGAGCACCTCTAACGAGCCTCACAGTCACCCAGCTCATGGCCCCCAAACCACAGCCCGCGCCGTCAGCATCCGTCCCGCGCATGTCGAGGCCGAACCCCTTCAAAGACCGCATGGGTCTGGGCGCCTACCTCGACGACCCGGCATCCTTGCCCCCCTCGGTCGTCGTCTCGCACAGCGACGCCTTCGTCGTCATCCGCGACAAGTACCCCAAGGCCACGGTCCACACGCTCCTCCTCCCGCGCTCCGCCCGGCACCGCCTACAGCACCCCTTCGACGCGCTCGCCGACCCGGCGTTCCTCGCGCAGGTCCGCGCCGAGGCCGGCCGGCTGACGGGCCTCGTCGCGACGGAGCTCCAGCGGCGCCTCGGCCCCCACAGCGCCGCCGACGCCGCGCGCCAGGCCGTCCTCGACGGCGACGTCGAGCCCGGCGAAGACGGCGCGCTTCCCGCGGGCCGCGACTGGGCGGCAGAGGTCAGGGTCGGCGTGCACGCGGTGCCGAGCATGAGCCACGTGCACGTGCACGTGCTGTCGCGCGACATGCACTCGCCCGCGCTGCGGCACCGCAAGCACTACAACTCGTTTACGACGCCCTTCCTCGTCGACATTGCCGACTTCCCGCTGCGCGAGGACGACCCGCGGCGGGACCCCCGGGGCATGGGCTATCTGCGGCGGGACCTGGTGTGCTGGCGGTGCGGGCGGAACTTTGGCAGCCAGTTCAAGCGGCTGAAGGAGCACCTGGAGGACGAGTTCGAGGCGTGGAGGAGGGAGTGAGGGCACGGCCCGGTGACATGCAAGGCTGCCGGCCACGGCCACGGCGTGAAGAACATGGTTGTGTGAATAAACAGCACCACCCGAAAGAAGAGAAGGCGGCATATTGTACAATGCATGGCACCCGTCGAGGTACACCCAATGGGCCCGTCCCAAACCAGCCGTGTGTAGCCGAGAAGCCTGCCCGCACCTCGTCCACGCCTCAGGTTCCCCTTGTGGCGACGCTCCCTCTCCCTCGTCAAGAGAGTCCGTATCACATTGCCATCACCTGCGGTGCGGGCCTCATTCTGCGGGCTCCTGCCAGCGGATCATCATCAGCCAAACATGTTCTTGAGACCAGACATCCAGGGTGATTGTGATTGACCGACCTCTCCGGGCTCGGCGGCGAGGTGCTCGTCGTCGTCCGTCGCACCGTCTGCGACATCTGCGATGGGTAGGTATATTGAGCGCACGCCCGGGACAGACAACAGGGCGCCCCGCAAGCCAGGGCTCGGTCAGGACTCACCCTCGACATCGTCGCTGCCGTCGTCCGACACGGGCTCAGGCTCAGTGTCGCCGTCGACTTCGACGTCCTCGTCCTGGTCGGCCTCGGGCTCCAGGGACTTCTTGGACGCAGGGCGTCCCCTCTTGCCCTTGGTCGTGGGCGTCGCCGCCGCCGCCGCCGCCGCCGCCGCAGCCTCGCCCGCGTCCGACTTGCGGGGCCGTCCACGCTTGCCGGGGCCAGAGGTGCCCTGGGGCGTGGCCGCGCCGTTGGCTTTGGCGACGGGACCCCTCTTCTTCTTGCCGCTGCCGGGGGGACGGCCGCGGGGACGACCGGTGGGGACGTAGACCTTGGTCTTGGGGTTGTCGCTCTTGGGGCGGCCACGGGGCCGGCCGGTCGACACGTAGGCCTTCTTGACGGCGCCGCTGTCGACCTTGGTGCCCTTCTTGGGCCGTCCTCGTCCACGAGGAGGGGCCTCGGCAGTGGCCTTGTCGGCCGTGTTGGCCTTGTCGGCCTTGTCGGGCTTGTCGGCCCTGTCGGGCTTGTCGGCCTTTGAGTCTTCCTTGGTTCGTGCCATGTCGCACCGTCAGGTGTCCGTTGGCGAGCACGGATGGGGGGGCGGGATGGAAAATCGAGGAAATTCTCGTCGACGAGTGCGGTGGGTAGGTTCTGCAGCTCCCGCGATGCAGCTCCCGCGATGCAAATGGCGCAAATGGATGGCTGGAGGCGCGGGTGAAGGGTTGCGATGCGGGAGAGACGGCCCTAGATGCCAGCCGAAGAGGATGGCCGGTGTTGGAAACGCGTAAATGGAGGAGCTTGCCGTCTAGCGCGTGTCCGGGGGATGACACAATAGACGGCCAGGCGCAGACGAATGCCTGGCGAGCAGCTGCGTCTTGTTTTTGTCTGGCCAGGCTCTCTTTTGCAGAGCTTCGCCTCGGGCCCACCCCGGCCTGGC